>JACEEZ010013464.1:27500-32500 GCA_016584305.1 Chionoecetes opilio | reverse complement strand
TCTCTCTGTCTGCCCTATCTATCTATCTGTCTCTCTCTTTTTGTAACTCTCTCCCCGTCTGTCTCATCTATCTTCTCTCTCCTCTTTCTGTACACTCTCTCTGTCTGTCTATCTATCTATCTGTCTCTCTCTTTTTGTAACTCTCTCCCCTGTCTGTCTATCTATCTATCTGTCCTCTCTCTTTTTGTAACTCTCTTCCTGTCTGTCTATCTATCTATCTGTCTCTCTCTTTCTGTAACTCTTCTCTGTCTGGTCTATCTTCTATCGTCTCTCTCTTTTTGTACACTCTCTCTGTCTATCTATCTATCTATCTGTCTCTCTCTTTCTGTAACACTCTCTCTGTCTGTTCTATCTTCTTGTCTCTCTCTTCTTGTAACACTCTCTCTTGTCTGTGTCTATCTATCTATCTGTCTCTCTCTTTCGTACCTCTCTCTGTCTGTCTATCTATCTATCTGTCTCTCTCTTTTGTAACACTCTCCCTGTCTGTCTATCTATCTATCTGTCTCTCTCTTTTTGTAACACTCTCTCTGTCTGTCTCTATCTATCTGTCGTCTTTTCTTTCTGTAACACTCTCTCTGTCTGTCTAGTATCTATCTTTCTCTCTCTTTTTGTAACACTCTCTCTGTCTGTCTATCTATCTATCTGTCTCTCTCTTGCTGTAACACTCTCTCTGTCTGTCTATCTATCTATCTGTCTCTTTTTTTGTAACTCTCTCTGTCTATCTATCTATCTATCTGTCTCTCTCTTTCTGTAACACTCTCTCTGTGTCTTCTATCTATCTGTCTCTCTCTTTCTGTAACACTCTCTCTGTCTGTCTATCTATCTATCTGTCTCTCTCTTTTGTACACTCTCCCTGTTCTGTCTATCTATCTATCTGTCTCTCCTCTTTTTGTAACACTCTTCTTGTCTGTCTATCTATCTATCTGTCTCTCTCTTTCTGTACACTCTCTCTGTCTGTCTGATCTATCTATCTGTCTCTCTTTTCTGTAACATCTCTCTGTCTTGTATCTATCTATCTGTCTCTCTCTTTTTGTAACACTCTCCCGTCTGTCTATCTACTATCTTCTCCTCTCTTTTTTAAACCTCTTCTGTCTGTCTAACTATCTATCTGTCTCTCTCTTTCTGTAACACTTCTCTGTCTGTCTATCTATCTATCTGTCTCTATCATTTTGTAACATCTCTTCTGTCTATCTATCTATCTATCTGTGTCTCTCTTTCTGTAACTCTCTCTCTGTCTGTCTATCTATCTATCTGTCTCTCTCTTTCTGTAACTCTCTCTCTGTCTGTCTATCTATCTGTCTCTCTCTTTCTGTACATCTCTCTGTCTGTCTATCTATCTATCTGTCTCTCTCTTTTTGTAACACTCTCTCTGTCTGTCTATCTATCTATCTGTCTCTCTCTTTCTGTAACTCTCTCCCTGTCTGTCTATCTATCTATCTGTCTCTCTCTTTCTGTAACTCTCTTTTCTGTCTATCTATCTATCGTCTCCCCTTTTTGTAACACTCTCCCTTTTCTTCTATTCTACTATCTGTCTCTCTCTTTCTGTACTCTCCCGCTGTCTTCTATACTATCTGTCTCTCTCTTTCTGTAACACTCTCTCTGTCTGTCTTTTTATCTATCTGTCTCTCTCTTTCGTAACACTCTCCCTGTCTGTCTATCTATCTATCTGTCTCTCTCTTTCTGTAACACCTCTCTTTCTGTCTGTCTATCTACTGTCTCTCTCTTTCTGTAACACTCTCTCTGTCTGTACTATCTATCTATCTGTCTCTCTCTATTTTTGTAACCCTTCTCTGTCTCTTATCTATCTATCTGTCTCTCTCTTTCTGTAACTCTCTCCCTGTCTGTCTATCTATCTATCTGTCTCTCTCTTTCTGTAACACTCTCTCTGTCTGTCTATCTATCTATCTGTGTCTCTCTTTCTGTAACACTCTCTCTGTCTATCTATCTATCTATCTGTCTCTCTCTTTCTGTAACACTCTCTCTGTCTATCTATCTATCTATCTGTGTTCTATCTATCTATACTATTCTCTATTCATACTACTAATATTTTCCTCCTCCTCCTCTTTTTTCTCTCCTATTAATTCAGTTTATGATACAACTAATGCGTTCTGACATCATTCCTCTTGATTTGCCAGATACTGTTGATAGCATTCCAGACACATAGTTGCTGATAGAGATAATAGTACAGGGTGTGTGTGTGTGTGTGTGTGTGTTGGGTGTGTGTGTGTGTGTGTGTGTGTGTTGCTGTGTCTGTGTAGTGTGTGGTGTGTATTGTGTGGTGTTGAAGTACAACAAAATTATTTATCTACTGCTACTATACTACTACTACTACTACTACTACTACTACTACTACTACTACTACTACTACTAACTACTACTTCTCTACTAACTATACTACTACTACTACTACTACAAAACCCACTACTACTACTACTACTACACTATTACTACTACTACTTACTACTACTACTACTACTACTATACTACTACATTCACACTGCTACTATACTACCTTTATACCACCTATACTACTAATTCTAATACTTTTACACTACGTTTGCTTACTACCATGGTTGTACTACTTGCTATACTGTACTACTACTGTCTACACTACTGTTGTATAATCAGTGTGTGGTGTGTGTGTGTGTGTGTGTGTGTGTGTGTGTGGTGTGGTGTGGTGTGGTGTGTGTGGTGTGGGTGGGTGTGGTGTGGTGGTGTGTGTGGTGTGTGTGTGTGTGTCGCGCGTGTGCGTGTGTGTGTGTGTGTGTGTGTGTGTGCTACTACTAATACTAACACTAACCCAAGAGTAGTACTGATGAATGGGGAGGCATGGGTTGGGCGGGCAAGTGGCGTGCCTCAAGGATCTGTAGGAGTTCAACGCTGTTCCCATTATGTCCAAAACTACTGGTGTAATAAATAAATTTTAAATATAGATATAGCCATCTTGCTATGTTGTATCTTGTGAAGGACTTTAGGTATACATGATGTCGTTTTATGATGACTTAAATACCCTATCTTACCTTATACTACTTTGCCTTGCCTGATGTTGCTACTTATTACTGTCGTTTTATCGTTACTTAAATACCTTATCCCTACCTTACCTGTCGTTTTATCGTTACTTAAATACCTTACCGCTACCTTACCTGTCGTTTTATCATTACTTAAATACCTTACCTGTCGTTTTATCATTACTTAAATACCTTACCTGTCGTTTTATCGTTACTTAAATACCTTACCTGTCGTTTTATCATTACTTAAATACCTTACCTGTCGTTTTATCGTTACTTAAATACCTTGCCCCTACCTTGCCTGTCGTTTTATCGTTACTTAAATACCTTGCCCCTACCTTACCTGTCGTTTTATCGTTACTTAAATACCTTACCTGTCGTTTTATCGTTACTTAAATACCTTACCTGTCGTTTTATCGTTACTTAAATACCTTGCCCTACCTTGCCTGTCGTTTTAGTCTTAATACTTATCCATACCTTACCTGTCGTGTTTATCGTTACTTAAATACCTTACCGCTACCTTCCTGTCGTTTTAAATACTGTTACTTTAAATACCTTACCGCTACCTTACCTGTCGTTTTATCATTACTTAAATACCTTACCTGTCGTTTTATCGTTACTTAAATACCTTACCTGTCGTTTTATCATTACTTAAATACCTTACCCCTACCTTACCTGTCGTTTTATCGTTACTTAAATACCTTACCTGTCGTTTTATCGTTACTTAAATACCTTACCCCTACCTTACCTGTCGTTTTATCGTTACTTAAATACCTTACCCCTACCTTACCTGTCGTTTTATCATTACTTAAATACCGTACCCCTACCTTGCCTGTCGTTTTATCATTACTTAAATACCTTACCACTACCTTACCTTATATTTACTTAACACTGTCGTTTTATCATTACTTAAATACATTCTCCACGAGTGACGATTAATTTCTTCAGAGATAAGTTTAGAATTCTAGCGACAAATATTTCAGTCTTTATTATTATTATTATGTATCTTTCTATTCCTGTTTTCCTTATCTTTTTCTTTGTTTTTTCCTCCTCCTTCTTCTTCCTATCCTCCTCCTCCTCCTTGTTCCTATCTTCCTCCTCCTTCTTCTTCCTATCCTCCTCCTTCTCCTTCTTCTTATTATCTTCCTCTCCTCCTTCTTCCTATCCTCCTCCTCCTTCTTCTTACTATCTTCCTCCTCCTCCTTCTTCCTATCTTCCTCTCCTTCTTCTTCCCATCCTCCTCCTCCTTCTTCTTACTATCTTCCTCCTCCTTCTTCTTCCTATCCTCCTACTTCCTTCTTCTTCTCCTATCCTCCTCCTCCTCCTTGTTCCTATCCTCCTCCTCCTTCTTCTTCCTATCCTCCTCCTCCTTCTTCTTCCTATCCTCCTCCTCCTTCTTGTTCCTATCCTCCTCCTCCTTCTTCTTCCTATCTTCCTTCTCCTCCTTCTTCCTATCCTCCTCCTCCTCCTTCTTCCTATCCTCCTGCTCCTTCTTCTTCCTATCCTCCTCCTCCTCCTTCTTCCTATCCTCCTCCTCCTCCTTCTTCTTCCTATCCTCCTCCTTCCTTCTTCCTATCTTCCTCCTCCTTCTTCTTCCTATCCTCCTCCTCCTCCTTCTTCCTATCTTCCTCTCCTTCTTCTTCCTATCCTCCTCCTCCTCCTTCTTCCTATCCTCCTCCTCCTCCTTGTTGCTTAGTTATCTTCATTGTCGTCTAGTTTCTTGAGCATTGCGTGGACCTTGATCGTTGATTCATTTTGCCTTGATTTTTATTGACGGATTAATAAACAAAGCTCCTAATTATATAGATTATTTTTGTTTGGTATCAATATTATTATGATATTGTTTTTATTATTATTATTATTATTATTATTATTATTATTATTATTATTATTATTATTATTATTATTATTATTATTATTATTATTATTATTATTACTGTAAACTTTATATTTGATATGATTGTTATTCTTTTATTATTGTTAATAATAATA
>JACEEZ010013464.1:22500-25000 GCA_016584305.1 Chionoecetes opilio | reverse complement strand
AGGGCTGTTTTTGGCCCTGAGGTTCACTTGGGGTGTGAGGGTTTTGGGGGCCCTTTGGGGGGGGGGCCCCCCCGGGGGCAGGCAGGATTGTTTTAGTGACGCCTGTGATTAGAGGCTCATGCCGCCCCCTGGTTCCCCGATGCACTCCATCCAAGGAAGTTAATGCACATGTGGGTGTTCTTAGGCCCTCCAGGGTGCAAAAAGGTTTAAAAAGGAATTTATGGGGCGACTCGGACGAACTCAGGTCCCCGAGAAAGCCACCGGAGACCTAACCACTCTGCTTAAAAGCCTCCCCATAAATTAATCACAACACACAAAAACACACACAAAACACACAAAAAACCCCAAACACCAAAAAAAAAAAAAAAAAACGCTGAAACATAAAATTGAAAAAAATAAAAAAAAACAGAAAAAAAAAATCAAAAATGTAAAATGAAAGAATAAAAGAATAAAAGCCTACATGAAAATAATAATTTTAAAATTACGTATACCACGGTTAGGAACGTAGTTAATGGTGTTAATTAGTGTTACATACAGGTGTTTGGCGGTCAAAAGAGAGACAGATTTTTAAAGAGTTACAAAAAATTCCAACTTTTTTTACCTCTCTCCTCTCTCTCTCCTCTCTCTCTCTCCTCTCCTCTCCTTGGGCCCTCTCTTTTCCCGGGTTCTCCTCCCTCCCCCCTCTCCCTTCCCCTCCTCCCCCCCCTTTTCCCCTCGCTCGTTCCTTTTCCCTCTCTCTCTCTCTCCTCCTCTTTCTTATTTTTCTTCCTTTTTTTTTTTCGTTTTTTTTTTTTTTTTTTTTTTTCCCCCCCTTTTTTTTTTTTCCCTTCCCTCTCTTTTCCTTTTTTTCCTCCTTTTTCCTTCTTTTTTCTCTTCCTTTTTTCCCCTTTCCTCTATTTATAAAACTTTGTTTTTTTTTTCTCAAAATTTTAATTATAAGGGTTTTTTGCGATTTTAGATTTTTTTTTTGGTTTTTCCGTTTTTGGTTTTTTTTTGTTAAACCCCCCCAGGCCAAGAAATTTTTTGTATTTTGGGGGACTTAGATTTTTTTTAAAACTATAACAAATTTTTAACAGACCCTTTTATATTCCCCCCAAAAAGGTAATTTGTACTTTTGAATTTTTAGCTAACAAACGTTTTTTAGTGATATAACAATTTTTTTAAATACCTTTTAGAAACCTTCCCCCTAAATAATTTTGGTTTTGTGTTTTCGTTTTTTTGGTGGTTTTTTGGGGTTGTAAAAATTTTTAAGTTTCTTTTTTTAATTTTTAATGTATTTTTCTTTTACCAAAAGATAACGAAAAACAAAAGTTTTGTTTTTGGGGGTGTTGGGGGTTGGCCCTTTCCCTTGCCCGTTGTGTTGTGTGTGTGTGGGTGTGTGGTGGTGTGTTGTGTGTGTGGTGTTGTGTGTGTTGGTGTGTGTGTGTGAATATTCAGTACTTTTATTTAATTTATTTAGTGTATTTTTTTAGTACCGGAAGACGAGGTAGATCAAGGCCAGGTGTGGTGTGTGTGTGTGTGTTGTGTGTGTGTGTGTGCGTGTGCGTGTGCGTGTGCTGGTGTGTGTGTGTGTGTGTGTGTGGTGTGTGTGGTGTGTGTGCGTGTGTGTGTGTGTGTGTGTTGAATTATAGTGTAGTGAAAAAAGAGGAAATCACAAACGGAAGTACACAAGAGAGAAGAGAGAGAGAGAGAGAGAGAGAGAGAGAGAGAGAGAGAAGAGAGAGAGAGAGAGAGAAGGAGAGAGAGGAGAGAGAGAGAGAGAGAGAGAGAGAGAGAGAAAAGAGAGAGACCTTAGCACGTGTATTGAATAGCGGAAGTGTGTGTGTGTGTGTGGTGTGTGTGTGTGTGTGTGTGTGTGCTGTGTGTGTGTGTGTGTGTGTGTGTGGGGTGCGTGTGTGTGTGCTTCCTCTATTGTTACATAAGGGACCCGTCTCGCCTGTCTTGTTGAAGTATACGCGAAGGTCGTTGAAGACAGGACGTAATTAGACGGTACTCAGGTATACAAAGGTGGACAGACAGACAGGTTAACAGACATGCAAAAATGTCTGTGGGTGTGTTGTGTGTGGTGTTGTGTGTGTGTGTGTGTGGTGTGTGTGTGTGTCGTGTGTGGGGTGTGTGTGGTGTGTGTGTTGTGTGTGGTGTGGTGTTTGTGGTTGTCCTAGTTTTTATTCATCTAGTTGTATTTTATCTAGTTGTATTCATCTAGTTGTATTCCATCTAGTTGTATTCATCTAGTTTATTCATCTAGTTGTATTCATCTAGTTGTATTCATCTAGTTGTATTCATCTAGTTGTATTCATCTAGTTTTATTCATCTAGTTGTATTCATCCCAGTTGTATTCATCTAGTTGTATTCATCTAGTTGTATTCATCTAGTTGTATTCATCTAGTTGTATTCATCTAGTTGTATTCATCTAGTTTAATCATCTGTTGTATTCATCTAGTTGTATTCACCTAGTTGTATTCATCTAGTTGTATTCATCTAGTTGTAATCATCTAGT
>JACEEZ010013464.1:0-7500 GCA_016584305.1 Chionoecetes opilio | reverse complement strand
AACTGCTAGGAACTAATTTTCAAGCAAATCTATTTTTCTAATTTTTGGCAAATTTTGCAAGGGGTATGAAATAGGGACTTCTAATCATTGTAATTGAAAACTGACTCCAGATTCGTGTTCAGCATGCCCGATAACTGCTAGGAACAATTTTCAAGCAAATCTATTTTTCAATTTTTTTTGCAAGTTTTGCAAGGGGTATGCCTTGATTTTTTTTGAAAATTATATTTTTGTCAATAACTAAATACATATGGCAGATAGGTGCAACAGTTATGGAGAAGTAAATATGAAGCAGATCAAGGCTATCATTTGGCGTTAAAGCAAAAACATATTGCATGGTAAATAAGCGAGAAAATAGCATATTCGTACATTTATACAAAATTGCAATTTTCCCGACAACCATGAGGTGTTTTGAACAACCGATTACTGCATCATGTAGAACACCTCAAGATGAACCTTTGTTACTTCGATAAGTTCTTCTACGACTCATAGTTTTGCGGTAAAATAACAAAAAGCCTGATTTTCGTCAATTTTGGAATATTTTCAGCAGCCAAAAATCCGAAAATATTTTTTCGCAAGATAAGTGGAAATGCCGGGGATGCAATTGTAGATCCATCCATTTACAATGACTTTTGATGGGTAAGTGTTGCTGTGTGAGAAACAATTTAGGAGCTTAGGCGAAAAAGTACCTCTCTAGCTCTCACACACACACACATCTAATAAACCCTGTCAGCTATTCCCCTGGCAATCATCATCATCAGCAGCAGGGCAGGGAGAGAAGAGAGAGAGAGAGAGAGAGAGAGAGAGAGAGGAGAGAGAGGAGGAGATGAGAGAGAGAGAGAGAGAGCGACTGTATCAGGAAAGGATAGGTTACGTTTCTAATTCCATTTGGTATTAGTTTTCACATTCTCTCTCTCTCTCTCTCTCTCTCTCTCTCTCTCTCTCTCTCTCTCTCTCTCTCTCTCTCTCTCTCTCACACTACTACTACTACTACTACTACTACTACTACTACTACTACTACTACTACTACTACTACTACTACTACTACTACTACTACTACTACTACTACTACTACTACTACTACTACTACTACTACTACTACTACTACTACTACTACTACTACTACTACTACACCCCCTTCTCTCCATTAACTAACCACCCACTTTTTCCCTTCAACAGAAGATGGAATCGCATCTTTTAACCCGACGAAGGGGGAGAAGGAGGCAATGGGCGTGGGTGCTCGGGGTCGCAGTTTGGGCGGCATGGGGGGCGCAGGAGGGGTACGCCGCCCCCTACCCACGCGCTGACTCACCCGAGGAAACTGACATGGCCCCCCTGCGCCCCTCTGTGTCGTCTATTGGATCTTCTTCAGGAAACGCGCTTGGTATGCTGGTTCTCTCTGGCTCACCTCGCTCTCCTATAGGTAAGGGGGGGTGAGAGAGAGAGGGGGGTTGGAGTGGGGGTAGAGAGAGAGGAGAGAGGGGAGAGAGAGAGAGAGAGAGAAGGAGGAAGGCAAAGAAGGTTAGAAGAGATAGAGGAAGATGGAGAGAGAGAGGAAGAGAAAGAGAAGAGAAGGAAGAGAGAGAGGGAGAAGAGAGAGATGAAGGAGGAGGCAGAAGACGAAGAGGAAGGAAGAGAGAGAGAGAGAGAGAAGATAAGGAAGGCCAAAGACGTAAGAGTGAGGAGAATGGAAGGAAGAGAGAGAGAAGAGAGAGAGGAAGAGAGAGAGAGAGAGAGAGAGAGAGGAGAGAGAGAGAGAGAGAGAGAGAGAGAGAGAGAGAGAGAGAGAGAGAGAGAGGAGAGAGAGAGAGAGAGATATTGTAACAAGTTATACTAAATCTAAGCGTAATATTTTTCTATAACCTGGTGTCTTGTTTGTTTTCATTCGTGCAGTGGTGGTGGCGGGGGGCCGAGGCAGCACCGCCGAGGACATCATGAAATACTACTTCCCCGTCATCATGGCGGAGATGGAGGCGCAGGTTTCTACGCGAGGTAAGTCTTTGATTCTTGAATGCATTTTTCGTGGCGAAGAATGATAGGATATGAAATATGCTAACTACAACTACCACCTTGGAGACACGCCCAGCACTCTTGACCCTTTCCTAACTACACTCTTAGAAAAGAAGGGCAGGAAAAGGGTAGAAAAAGGGTGTATGTAGTGATGAAATACTGCTACCCTTTTTCTACCCTTACAAATATACCCTTTTGCAACCCTAAATATACCCTTTTCCGACCCCAAATATACCCTTTCTCAACCCTCTCGTCTAAAAAGGGTAGATAAAGGGTAGATGAAGGGTATAATCGGCAGCATCTACCCTCTAGCCTGGACATAGGGTATAAAAAGGGTAGTGATGGTGCGATGTAACAATTCTACCCTTAATATACCCCCCATTTCTGAAAGTGTACTAACCCTTCTGCTTACTCTGTGTTATTATTCTCTCCGATGGGTTCCTCCGATCACAATCTTATTTCTGTAACCTGTCCTATCGCTCCGGTGCCGCCTCGGGGCCCACCTAAGCGGAGGTGCTTCTGGCATTTCAACTCAGCTAAGTGGGAAGACCTAAGGCAGTACTACTCTGATTTTCCATGGAATGATTACTGCTTCCATGTCAGAGACCCATCTCTTTGTGCAGAGCGCATAACTGAGGTCATAGTCGCTGGCATGGAGGCGTACATTCCACACACTTTCTCTAATCCTAAAGCCCGTCAACCTTGGTTTAACTCTGCTTGTTCTCATGCTGTCCGAGATAGAGAGGCGGCTCACAGACGGTACCGTAACCATCCATCTCCTGAAACTCATGCCCATTATATTTCTGCCCGTAATCATGCCAAATCTTTACTTCAACTTACCAAAAACTCCTTCATTCATAGAAAATTTCAAAATCTTTCTAAATCAAATTCCTCTCGTGACTTCTGGCATCTAGCTAATAACATCTCTAACAAATTTTCTTCTTCTTCTTTCCCTCCTATGCTTCACCCAGATGGCTCCACAGCTGTCTCATATATTTCTAAAGCTGAACTCTTCGCTCAAACATTTGCTGAAAATTCCACTCTGGCTGATGAAGGGCTTGTTCCTCCTTCTCCTCCACCCTCTGACTATATTATGCCTGTTATTAAGATCCTTCGTAATGATGTTTTCTTTGCCCTTTCTGGCCTAGATCCTCGGAAGACTTACGGTCCTGACGGAGTCCCTCCTATTGTTCTCAAAAGCTGTGCTTCTGTGCTTGCACCCTGCCTGGTCAAACTTTTCCGTCTTTGTCTATCTACTTCCACCTTTCCTTCGTGCTGGAAGTTTGCTCACATCCAACCTGTCCTAGGAAGGGTGACCGTTCTAATCCTTCAAAATACCGTCCTATAGCTTTGACTTCCTGCCTTTCTAAAGTTTGGAATCTATACTTAATAAGAAGATTCTTAAGCATCTATCTGCTCACAATCTTCTATATGATCGTCAGTACGGTTTCCGTAAAGGGCGATCTACTGGCGATCTTCTAGCTTTCCTAACTGAATCTTGGTCATCCTCCTTTAGGGGTTTCGGTGAAACTTTTGCTGTTGCCCTTGACATATCAAAAGCTTTTGATGGAGTCTGGCACAAATCTTTAATTTCAAAACTACCCTCATTCGGTTTCTATCCTTCTCTCTGTACCTTCATCTTAAGTTTCCTTTCAAATCGTTCTATTGCAGCTACTGTAGACGGACATTGTTCTTCTCCTAAATCTATCAATAGTGGTGTTCCCCAGGGTTCTGTCCTATCACCCACTCTCTTGCTATTATTTATTAATGATCTTCTAAGTCTAACTCAAAGCCCTATCCACTCCTACGCTGATGATTCTACCCTGCATTTTCCAACGTCGTTTATTAGACGTCCAACTCAACAGGAACTAAGTGATTCACGGAGAGATGCCACCGAGCGCCTAACTTCTGATCTTTCTATAATTTCTGATTGGGTGGGGCAAAGCAAACCTTGTTTTGTTCAATGCCTCAAAAACCCAATTTCTTCACCTATCTACTCGACAAAACCTTCCAGATAACTATCCCCTCTTATTCAATGACACTCAACTGTCTCCTTCTTCTACAATGAACATTCTAGGACTATCCTTTACTAAAAATCTGAACTGGAAATCTCACATCTCATCTCTTGCTAAAACAGCTTCTAAGAAGTTAGGTGTCCTGTGGCGTCTGCGTTCTTTTTTTTCTCCCTCTCAGTTGCTTGCTCTGTACAGGGGCCTTATCCGCTCATGAATGGAGTATGTCTCACATGTTTGGGGAGGATCCACTCATACAGCTCTCCTAAACAGGGTTGAGTCAAAAGCTTTTCGTCTCATCAATTCCTCTCCTCTGACTGACTGTCTTCAATCTTTAAATCACCGCCGCAATGTTACTTCTCTTGCTATCTTCTACCGTTATTTTCATGCTCACTGCTCTTCTGAACTTGCTAACTGCATGCCTCCCCCACTCCCGCGGCCTCGCTGCACAAGATTTTCTACTCATTTTCATCCCTATTCTGTCCATCTTCCTAATGCAAGAGTTAATCAGTATCTTTACTCTTTCATCTCTTTCACTGGTAAACTCTGGAACTCTCTTCCTGTTTTCTTTTCTTCTTTTCAAGAGAAGAGTAACAAGACACCTCCCGAACTAAATTGGCCCACCCCCCTTTTTTTATTCTCTTACTGTCTTCTTTATAGGGACTGGCAACTAAGCGGGCTTTGTGTTACCTATTTTTTTAGTGCCCTTGGCCAGTCCTTTGTGATGTAAAAAAAAAAAAAAAGCACTAATCAATCCGGGGGACGTTATAATATAACTCGCGGAGCAAATCGAAACCCATTTACTTTACAGTACGCGTCCAGTCTGTTTTTAAATGTAATTATAAGAACATAAGAACATAAGAAAATAAGGAAGCTATAAGAGGCCGTGAGGCCTACACGTGGTAGTTCCTGTTAGTTATTGTAATGGCTTCGACAACATTTCCTGGTAACTTGTTCCATCGATCAACAACTCTAACATTGAAATAATTTTTACGAAGATCGGTGATGCAACGTTGACCGTTTAGTTTTAAACCATTATTTCTTGTTATCACTTGAGGAGAAAGCTCGAATAGGTTCTCTTGATTAATGACATCAAATCCTTTAAGGATCTTAAAGGTTTCTATCAAGTCCCCACGGATTCTACGATCCTTTAAGGAAAACATATTAAGTTATCGTAGTCTCTCTTCGTAAGGTGACTTTGGCAGAGGTGGAATCAAGGAGAGGGTGTATTAATTAAGTCAATTGATGATTAACTTGACTTATAGACCTGTATTTTTCACCCCTTGTTTAATTTAGACTTATGTTAATCCAAATGTGTGTGTGTGTGTGTGTGTGTGTGTGTGTGTGTGTGTGTGTGTGTGTGTGTGTTTCTGTGTGTCGGCAGACCCCTCCATCATCCGAGTGCAAGGCTGTCGGCCGGGCTTCAACCAGGACCCCCTGGGAGCCTGCAGACCCGTGTTCGTGCCCCGCGCCTACCTCCCGCGCACTTCCACCCGCCCCAACAGGTGAGCCGGCAGGAGGAGGAGGAGGAGGAGGAGGAGGAGGAGAGGAGGAGGAGGAAGAGGAGGAGGAGGAGGAGGAGGAGGAGGAGGAGGAGGAGGAGGAGGAGGAGGAGGAGGAGGAGGAGGAGGAGGAGGAGGAGGAGGAGGAGGAGGAGGAGGAAGAGAGTCTTCTTAGCACCTGCTTCCGACTTATACGGCCACGATAAATGTGTGGAGAAGGTGTGTGCGCCAGGGAGAGGCAGGCTGTGTGCAGGGTCATAGAGTTCATCGTATCTATGGTCTCAGGGTCATCATCTTTATGGCCCTGGCTGTGTGATGCAGATTGTCGCCCTCCACGGGCTTCATCAGCAAGTTCCGAGCGGTGGCTGGAACGGGGCTGATTTTTTTTCCCGCGCTTTTTACAAAAGTCGTGTTTTTACGGAAATAAGGCGTGGAAATGAATAATTTTTTGTGGATTAGGTGTTTAATTATGCAAAGTAAAAATGGGTCTGGACGATTACTTGAGTATTTAATCACAATCGTTCTCTCCCCCACCCCTCTCTCTCTCTCTCTCTCTCTCTCTCTCTCTCTCTCTCTCTCTCTCTCTCTCTCTCTCTCTCTCTCTCTCTCTCTCTCTCTCTCTCTCAACCACCACCACCACCACCTTCACCGCCTCCTTCAGACAGGCCAACATCGCCAGCCTCCTACCCATAAGACCCCGCCCCAGAGTAACACGCCCCCAGCCACAAACACAGCGGGATCTCATAAGACAGTTCAACACCTCCCGAAGACGTCCCTCCTGGTTCGGCAAAAGTCTTCCCGCGCCTCAGAAAGTCACCAAGCAAAATGGTCCCGCCGTCTCCGCTAATGAAATCGACAGCCCAGAAATCGACAGCCCAGAAATTAGTGTCGAGGTACCTGGTGATGTGACGTCTGCTACTACTACTACTACTACTGCTGCGACGATTGATTGTGATGATTAGGAAGGGTGTGTGTGTGTGTGTGTATGTGTGTGTGTGTGTGTGTGTGTGTGTGTGTGTGTGTGTGTGTGTGTGTGTGTGTGTGTGTGTGGGTGTGCGTGTGTGTGTGGCTGAAATTCTTGCCCTTTTTTTCCAATATGCACGTGGTAATGTAGAATTGCTGGAGAGAGAGAGAGAGAGAGAGAGAAGGAGAGAGGAGAAGAGAGAGAGAGAGGGAGAGAGAAAGAGAAGAGGAGAGAGAGAGAGGAGAGAGAGAGAGAAGAAGAGATGGAGAGAGAGAGAGAGAGAGAGAGGAGAGAGAGTCTTTTTATCTATCTCTTAATTCAGGTGAGATGATAGATAGATAATTTTTGGTTCCAATAATGATAATAATAATAATAATAATGATGAATGACGATGATGATAATGATGATGAATGATGATAGATAAATAGTTACCAAGCAGAAACGACGTTACCAAACGAATCTTTGTTGTGTGTGTGTGTCTGTGTGTGTGTGTGTGTTGTTGTGGTGTGTGTGGTGTGTGTGTGTGTGTGTGTGTGTGTGTGTGTGTGTGTGTGTGTGTGTGTGTGTGTGTGTGTGTGTGTGTGTGTGTGTATGTGTGTGTGTGTGATGAAGCTCTCCAATCGTTTATTACATGATATTACGTCTATTTTTTATAATTTTGTACGAAGCATAGTACATATAATAATAAAAATAATAAAAATAATAATAATAATAACAATAATAATAATAATAATAATAATATCGTCATGCTATAAGGAAACATAAACAGAACTTAATTAATAAAATGAATGGATGTTATTTTATACACTTGAAGAAAAGGATCATTCGTTGCCATAGCAGTCAAAAAAAAAAAAAAATTACTAGATTTATAGAAACTCAAAATAAAAAAAATCATAAGTTAGATCTATTTTTTTGATAAATTATATAAAAAATACGACTTCCAAGACATGAAAAAAAATGAAAAGAAAAAATTAGTAAAAAAAAAATTATCAAATTTTTTTTTTTTTTTTTTTTT
>JACEEZ010013461.1:20000-44159 GCA_016584305.1 Chionoecetes opilio | reverse complement strand
GACAGCAAGATGATTCGTTGACGGTATGACCTGATACCCAATTGTCTTGTCTTATATGACTTGGGACGAAAATGTCTTGTGGATCAAATGACTTCATTAACAATCGCTTCAGTACCATTTGACCTGCACCCCTATAGTACTCCCCTTTTCACCAAAAAAGAAAAAATAATAATAATAGTCGTGAATGAACAAAGCCGCTGTATTACTGCATTCGGAAGAACTGTGGGTGCTGAATGACCCGCCCTGAGTGCGTTGTGTAGCCCTCAGGAACGAAGCCGTCCATAGACGCCCCAGCATCGCTGTCGTCCGAAGGCGATTCCACGGCAGCGGCTGTAAGGTTGCCGGGAAGGGCAGGAGGTGTGGAATCGGAAACCGCCAGATCTGCAAGAGAAGAAACAACTAGTGGAGGGGGGGAAAGGGAGGGGGAGGCGAGGATAAGTTGTTGGGCAGAAGGTGCTAGGTCAGGTGTTGGATGAGGAATGGGGATGGGAGGGGGTGTTGTGAGTGGGGCAGGTGTAGGATGAGGAATGGGGATGGGGGGTTGGTGTTGTGAGCGGGGCAGGTGTAGGCTGAGGAGAGGGAATAGGGTTTGGTAGGGAATAGGGAATAGGGGGAAGGGGTGGCGACGAGGCCGCCAAAACCTCAGCGCTGAGGAGGGGTTGATGTATAAGGGAAGGGGAAACCACCCGTAAGGGGGCAGGGGGGAGGATTACAAAACGGGGGTGATGGAGTGCTGGATGATCTGAAGGAGAAGAAGGAATGGAAGGAAGGGATTGCACATTTTGAGGAAGGGGGGGAGGGAAAGGTGAAGGAAGGAGATGAGCAACCTTCACACGGTCTCATGAGTGCCCACGAACTACGAGGGTGACGTGCTTATGCGAGCGTGCCAGGACACAGTAGGGACCCTTATAGGGTGGGTCCAGGGGCCTTGTGTGGGCACCCGTCTGCAGGAACAGGTGTGTAGTCATTTGCAGCTCCGGCGGGAGGTGAGTGGGATGCGGTGAGGGCGTACGTGGTGGCATGGGCCGTAGTGCAGACATCGCTTGCCGAAGAAGGAGAGGGCGTTGCTGGCATCTGTCACTGGGCTGAACTGGCACGGCACTCGCAGGTCTTCACCATACACCAGATCTGCCGGCGTATGATGTATATCTTCGTTCTCCGTAGCTCGGAGAGTGAGGAGGAGGATGGGAAGGGCGTCCACCCAGCTTGTTGGGTGTCGCTGGGCCCGTATGGCTTCCTCCAGGCATCTGTGGCAACGCTCCACCATGCCGTTGGTTTGAGGGTGATACACCATAGTACGCTGATGGCGGGTGCCCAGGAAAGCAAGCTGGTCAGCCCAAGCACGGGACTCAAACTGCACGCCTTGGTCCGTGATGAGAGTGACAGGCGCTCTGTACAGCGCCACCCAACCAGACAGGAAATAAGCAGCTCCCCTCAATCAGGACCTGCAACTCAAGGTCTCCCTCCTGTGTCGCCGCCAGGGCGCCAGGGCCACGTAATCCTGTAATTAACGTAATCACGTAAGCCACGTTATCCACAAACCCCCATCATCCGGGGGGTTGTAGCGCAGCGGGAGAGGGCGTCGGCCACGGTATTGTCCTGCCCCGGGATATGGCGGATGTCTGTGGTAAACTCGGATATATAAGCCAGCTGTCTGGAGACCCGGGGGGTGAAACTTTCGCCACATTGCACCATAGCGTGTGTTAATGGCTTGTGATCTGTCAATACTTGAAACTCCCTGCTCTCCAGGAAGTGGCGAAAGTGTCTCACAGCCTCATACACCGCCAACAGCTCCCTATCGAAGGCGCTGTAGAGGCGTTAGGAAGGTTCCTAACGCTTGCTGAAGAAGGCGATAGGGCGAAGCTCGTCCTCCACCTTCTGCTGGAGGACAGCACCCACCACTTCTGCTGAGGCGTCAGTAGTGAGGACGGTGGGGGCATTGGGGACTGGGTAGGCGAGGAGCGTCGTGGAAGCGAGTTGTTGCTTGATGCTGTTGAACGCTCCCTCGGCTTCATTAGTCCACTGCAGGGGCTTCGGTGAGTTTTTCTTTACCCCCTTCAGGAGGTCATGTAAGGGGCCGAGCCGAGCTTGGGGAATGAAGCGGTGGTAATAATTAATCACCCCCGAAATTTCCTGAGCTTCCTGACTGTACGAGGCCGTGGGAAGTCCGCGATTGCTGACACCTTCTGCGGGAGGGGGGATAAGCCCGCTGACGTGACTCTGTGGCCTAAGAAGTCCAACGCTGGAGCACCCAACACACACTTCGCTGGGTGGATCCTTAAACCAAACTCCTGAAGGCGAGTGAGCAGCTGGCGCAGGTGGAGCTGGTGTTGTTGGTGCAACGATAAGGCGACAAGGATGTCGTCGATGTACACCACGACGAAGTCGAGTCCCCTGACTACTTTATCCATAAAGCGCTGGAAGGTCTGAGCCGCAGTGCGTAGTCCGAAATTCATGTAGGGGTACTCAAAACAGGCCGAAAGGCGTCGTCACTGCAGTCTTCGGCACGTCCTCGTCAGCCACGGGGATCTGGTGGAAGGCCTGTAGAAGATCAATCTTCGAAAAGACTGACCGCCCTTGTAGCATGCTGTGAAAATCCAACACGTGTGGAATAGGGTAGCGATCCGGCCGAGTCATGGCGTTGAGAGCCCTGTAGTCGCTGACCTGGTGCCATTCGCCTTCTTGGGCCTTTGGTACCATATGTAGAGGTAAAGCCCAGCAGCTGTTTGAAGGTCGAATGATCCCCTCCTGCAGTAAGTGCTCAAACTCCTTTTTCGCTGCCTGGAGGCGTTCAGGAGTCAGAGGTCGCGGCCGAGCAGAACAAGGTGGGCCTGTCGTGGCGATGGTGTGTGTGACCTTGTGATCCATTTTGGCGGGGTCGGAGCGCTGAGAAGTGAGGCGAGGGAAGTCCTCGAGAAGAGCGTCGTACAGGACCGCCTGGCGTAGGTGTGTCAGGAAGGGCGCTCGCTGCCCGCAGGGCACGATAGGGATGACAGTGTTGGTTGGGCGATGCAGCAAACGTCCGCGCCGGGGATCAACGAGCATTTCGTGGGAGGAGAGGAAATCCACACCCAGGATAGGCTGATCCACCTCAGCCACCACGAAGGACCAGACGAAGGGCGAGGCAGGCGTGAAGGAGAGGCAGAGAATCCGCGTACCATAGGTGGCGATAAGGGTGTTATTGGCGGCCAGGAGGTCGTAAGCGGTGCTGGACTGGGCGAGGCGTTCATCTGACAACGGCGTCACAACACTGACCTCCGCCCCCGAATCCACCAGGTAAGGCATCCCCGACAGCCCATCAAAGGACAGGCCACCCAAAGCAGCGTCCGGCGGCCAGGGAGTGGTGGCGACGGAGGCGGAGGGGCTGCAGGAGACTGGGCGGGCGAGCGGGTGCGGGGTGATACGAGAATCTGTGGTGGGTTGACCAGGGGGGGAGGTGCACGGCTGAATCTGTGCAGGGAGTCGGGCGGCGATATGCGGGGATCGGGCGTGAGGATCAGGATCCTGATGGGCATCAGGATGACATGGCCCAGAGAGTGCTTCGCGGTGGAGGCCCGAGAGGTGGGGGCGGGAGACAGGTGCGCATTCACTGACCCCCGCGCTGGTCGTTTTCCGACCAGGAACATGGGGGCTGACAATACCTGGCTGCCGTGCCGAAGCGACCATGGTAATAACAATACTTGTGGCTAGTAGGGGAGTGGAGGGCTGAGCAGGCGGCCTCCAATCGCTGAATGGCGGAAGCCATGTTGGAGAGGCCGTTGAAGAGCTGTGTGCCAGGGCATTGTCATGGCCCCCTTGCGCCCTGGGTCTCTCCAGCGCACTGAGGAATTTCGTGGCGCCGGCAGGGGTGTCACCTAGGGTAAACACCGCGGGCGCCCGGACCCCACCGGCGGCGCTGCAGGCACAGGAGTGGTGGGGGGGGGCAGAGGAGGGGAGAACGTGGTGTAGGCCGCGTGAATGTCGTCAACAAGCTCCGCGTATTCATTGATGGTGACCGGGCCCCGTAAACCCGCCAGCTGCATGCGAACGGCGTGGGGCATGAGGCTGGTGTGGCGGTAACGAAGCATAGCCTCGGAAAATGGGAAACCCGCAGGTCTGTTAAGGTCCTGCATTCGGGAGAGGAATGGTAAAGGGCGACGTCCGTCATATTGTAGTGTGTCGAGCTCAGCCATGTAAGCCTCGCACGACCTTCCAAGGGCACGGACGAGGGCAGTTTTCAACGCCTCATATTTCCCGTCTGCCGGGAGCGCCATAAGCACTGAGGAGATGCGGGCAGCGACGTCAGACAGAATTGCCCTGACAAGCGCCTGAATCTTGTGGAAATCCGTGATTTTCGGGGAGCCCGCCCACGATGCTTCCAGATGCATAAGTCACGTGGCTATGTCGTAGGTGAAGGCTGGGAGGAGTGGGCTGTTAGTATCCATCGTGTCGTAGCTACACTCGAGGTCACTAATTGTAGTAGTTCTTTAGCTAGACACGGGATAAACCAAACACTAAGTTCGAACACAAGTTTATTAAGGTGTTAATAAACACGAGTTACAGCGGAGAAAGGCCACGAGAATCACAGAGAGGAGGCGTGTGTGTGCTCTCTGTGACGGCTGAGAAGTTAGTGGCAGGATACCGGTCGCGAGAGCAAGAGGTGCGGGGAATTTGGGTCACCACAGTCAGGTCAGCCACACCTGGCGTGGCGTGACCTTTAGGGTAATTAAGCATCTGGCGTGAAGCCCAACATTGGGGTCACTACAGTATCAACACTCTACAGAAGGCTGGTTTTAGTCCTAAACACATCTCAGAACTTACAGGAATGAATTTAAGAACCGTCAAACTCTGGCTGAGGTGATGCAGGGAAAATCCTAGAAAAAAAATCTCTTCTAAATTGACAGCTCCTGGGGCGACAACATCCCTTGTCGAGAAACACTGTAACCATTAATAACAGTGAACTAAGTGTTGATCCTTCACTTTCTGCCCGAAATATTCTAGAAAAAAATCCTAAACTAATAAATAAAGTGTCTGTAAGAACTGTGTAGCAAGTGATATTACGTGACCTCCATTTGTTTAGTAGCTCCGCTGCAAAAAAGCCTCTATTGAAACCAACATGTACACAAGATTAAAGGGGTGTAGTCAGGTCGATAGGTGAAGGTGACATCAGGTTTCTTTCAATTTTACTGGTGAACTTATGTATACTTACCATTTCCAATAGAGTATAATTCCACCAGAAAATATTTCATTTCAATGTGTATATCCAGTGTAGTTAATATAATAAGTAAAAAAAAGGAAATCTTACAAAAAAACATGGCATTGAACCATAGCTTACCATATCATTCAGTTAGGTGCGAAATGAGAGATTTTAACCTTGGTAACAACTTGGTTAAGATCATTTTCATTCATGTCTCATCTTGTATTTATTATGATGTTTTCTTTTCAAACATTGAAAAAATCATGTAAAATTGTGGAAGAAAAATAATACGAAATTATCACTCACAGCTACCTTTTATTTTCTCTAACGAAAATAAAGTGCAAAGTTTTATCTTCAAAAAGAAAAAAACCTACTAAAATCTGTCAAATATAAATGGAGATATGGCTAATGAAAGCAGAAAAACCTTGACTTTACAGGAGAGGACATTTAAACTTTACGCACCACCATTTTTAAAAGTCCCCGGCCTCATAGTCACCCTAGCGTCCTTGGCCTGTTTACGCTTTCTCTTGCACCTATCCTGCTCCCGTATTCTTTCTTTTCGTTCGAGGGCTAACTGTTGCAGACGTGTGCGCGGTTCTCCAAATAAGGGGTGAACTTCCTGGTACCCAATGTTATAATCAATGACTTTATCAATCAATAATTTCCTCCTCTAGCCTTCTCTTCTTCCATTTACGGGCATTCTCTGCACTCTTTCTCATCTTTTTTACCCCAACCATGGTCACAGCAGGACTAAGCCTTGCTACGAGCAGGAATAAGCGTTATTACGAGGGAAGCGTATCAGGGAGGGAGGGACCAGAGAGCGACGTCCTCGCTCCTTCAAAGTTTTGGATCCCCTGAGAGGGTGTCGTGACGTATTTCACTATTAGCTGTTGTGAGAAGTTGTCAGAAGCATCCAGGAACGAAATTCATTGCAAGAGAAAAAAAGTCGCGATTGATAATTTACGGTTATTACAAGATGTAGTAGGTTATGTATGCACATAGTGACATAGAGGTTGCCAAAGGTTGCCAATATTTATCTAATATATTCAAAATAAAATATTTAGAAAACAGATACAGTTGTAAGCCTTTGTAGGAGTGTTGCCACCATCACAGACATAGCTTTAAAATATTTTCTCAGATTTTCGCCAATGTACATGAAATCTTCGAATATCTCTGACTACACCTCCTTAAGAGACAGGTTTACACTTGAACACAACAACTGGACACTTGAACCATGGAAACGAGTGGTTTGGTCTGATGAAACAAAAAACTACATTCACAGTGGTTGGGATGAGTGTGCCTAAAAACCGTCCGGTAGCGTCTGGTACCGCCCGGTACCGTCCGGTAGCACCTGGTACCGTCCGGTAAACTGTGCAGGATTATTTATACCATGTGGTGAATATATTTCATGGTAAACGAAGAGTAAACCGTTAATTTGGCCTAATTCATCCATGAGAGTTGTATGTATTCAGCTTATTCTCAGAATTAATGAATGAATAATGAATCAGAATTAATCAGATGTAATTTCTAAGTTTATAAATTTAATTAACAAAAAAAATATTTTCTATAGCAGTCATAAATGTCATAAAAATGCGCCGCCATCAGCAACCAATTTATTTATGAAAATGTAATAGAACTATACATTAATATATCGTATATCTGAATTAATCTCGATGTAATTTCTAAGTTTATAATTTTTTTGACTGCTATAGAAAAGTAATGGTGGGTTAACTTTTTTAAATCAAACTAATTGAATACTATAGACAAAAACGACCGGTAGGCCTACAGTTCGCGTACAAATCCTTTTGGACGAGTTAGGTCAAAATTAACTATTTGCCCGTCGTTAACCATCAAAAATATACATCACCATTCACCTAATGATATAAATAATCCTGTACAGTGTACCGGACGGTACTAGGTGGTACCGGACGGTACTAGGTGCTACCAGACGGTACTAGGTGCTACCGGACGGTACTAGGTGGTACCGGACGGTACTAGGTGCTACCGGACGGTACTAGGTGGTACCGGACAGTACTAGGTGCTACCGGACGGTACTAGGTGCTACCGGACGGTACTAGGTGCTACCGGACGGTACTAGGTGCTACCGGACGGTACTAGGTGCTACCGGACGGTACTAGGTGCTACCGGACGGTACTAGGTGCTACCGGACGGTACTAGGTGCTACCGGACGGTACTAGGTGCTACCGGACGGTACTAGGGGGTACCGGACGGTACTAGGGGGTACCGGACGGTACTAGGCGGTACCGGACGGTACTAGGCGGTACCGGACGGTACTAAGTGGTACCGGACGGTACTAAGTGGTACCGGACGGTACTAGGCGGTATCGGACGTTACGAAGTGGTACCGGACGGTACTAAGTGGTACCGGACGGTACTAGGCGGTACCGGACGGTACTAAGCGGTACCGGACGGTACTAGGCGGTACCGGACGGTACTAAGTGGTACCGGACGGTACTAGGCGGTACCGGACGGTACTAGGCGGTACCGGACGGTACTAAGTGGTACCGGACGGTACTAGGCAGTACCGGACGGTACTAGGTGGTACCGGACGGTACTAGGTGCTACCGGACGGTACTAAGTGGTACCGGACGGTACTAGGTGCTACCGGACGGTACTAGTTGCTACCGGACGCTACTAGGTGGTACCGGACGGTACTAGGTGGTACCGGACAGTACTAGGTGCTACCGGATGGTACTAGGTGGTACCGGACGGTACTAGGTGGTACCGGACGGTACTAGGTGGTACCGGATGGTACAAGGTGGTACCGGACGGTACTAGGTGGTACCGGACGGTACTAGGTGGTACCGGACGGTACTAGGTGGTACCGGACGGTACAAGGTGGTACCGGACGGTACTAGGTGGTACCGGACGGTACTAGGTGCTACCGGACGGTATTAGTGGTACCGTACGGTACTAGGTGCTACCGGACACTACTAGGTGCTACCGGACGCTACTAGGTGGTACCGGACAGTACTAGGTGCTACCGGACGGTACTAGGTGCTACCGGACGGTACTAGGTGCTACCGGACGCTACTAGGTGCTACCGGACGCTACTAGGTGGTACCGGACGGTACTAGGTGGTACCGGACAGTACTAGGTGGTACCAGACGGTACTAGGTGGTACCGGACTGTACTAGTTGCTACCGGACGGTACTAGGTGCTACCGGACGGTACTAGGTGGTACCGGACGGTACTAGGTGGTACCGGACGGTACTAGGTGGTACCAGACGATACTAGGTGGTACTAGGTGCTACCGGACGGTACTAGTGATACCGGACGGTACTAGTTGCTACCAGACAGTACTAGGTGGTACCGGACGGTACTAGGTGGTACCGGACGGTACTAGGTGGTACCGGACGGTACTAGGTGGTACCGGACGGTACTAGGTGGTACCGGACGGTACTAGGTGGTACCGGACGGTTCTAGGTGGTACCGGACGGTACTAGGTGCTACTGGACGGTACTAGGTGGTACCTGACGGTACTAGGTGGTACCGGACGGTACTAGGTGGTACCGGACGGTACTAGGTGGTACCGGACGGTACTAGTTGCTACCGGACGGTGCTAGGTGCTACCGGACGGCACTAGGTGCTACCGGACGGTACTAGGTGCTACCGGACGGTACTAGGGGGTACCGGACGGTACTAGGCGGTACCGGACGGTACTAGGCGGTACCGGACGGTACTAGGCGGTACCGGACGGTACTAAGTGGTACCGGACGGTACTAAGTGGTACCGGACGGTACTAGGCGGTATCGGACGTTACGAAGTGGTACCGGACGGTACTAAGTGGTACCGGACGGTACTAGGCGGTACCGGACGGTACTAAGCGGTACCGGACGGTACTAGGCGGTACCGGACGGTACTAAGTGGTACCGGACGGTACTAGGCGGTACCGGACGGTACTAGGCGGTACCGGACGGTACTAAGTGGTACCGGACGGTACTAGGCAGTACCGGACGGTACTAGGTGGTACCGGACGGTACTAGGTGCTACCGGACGGTACTAAGTGGTACCGGACGGTACTAGGTGCTACCGGACGGTACTAGTTGCTACCGGACGCTACTAGGTGGTACCGGACGGTACTAGGTGGTACCGGACAGTACTAGGTGCTACCGGATGGTACTAGGTGGTACCGGACGGTACTAGGTGGTACCGGACGGTACTAGGTGGTACCGGATGGTACAAGGTGGTACCGGACGGTACTAGGTGGTACCGGACGGTACTAGGTGCTACCGGACGGTACTAGGTGGTACCGGACGGTACAAGGTGGTACCGGACGGTACTAGGTGGTACCGGACGGTACTAGGTGCTACCGGACGGTATTAGTGGTACCGTACGGTACTAGGTGCTACCGGACACTACTAGGTGCTACCGGACGCTACTAGGTGATACCGGACGGTACTAGGTGCTACCGGACGGTACTAGGTGCTACCGGACGGTACTAGGTGCTACCGGACGGTACTAGGTGCTACCGGACGCTACTAGGTGGTACCGGACGGTACTAGGTGGTACCGGACGGTACTAGGTGGTACCGGACTGTACTAGGTGGTACCAGACGGTACTAGGTGGTACCGGACTGTACTAGTTGCTACCGGACGGTACTAGGTGCTACCGGACGGTACTAGGTGGTACCGGACGGTACTAGGTGGTACCGGACGGTACTAGGTGGTACCAGACGATACTAGGTGGTACTAGGTGCTACCGGACGGTACTAGTGATACCGGACGGTACTAGTTGCTACCAGACAGTACTAGGTGGTACCGGACGGTACTAGGTGGTACCGGACGGTACTAGGTGGTACCGGACGGTACTAGGTGGTACCGGACGGTACTAGGTGGTACCGGACGGTACTAGGTGGTACCGGACGGTACTAGGTGCTACTGGACGGTACTAGGTGGTACCGGACGGTACTAGGTGGTACCGGACGGTACTAGGTGGTACCGGACGGTACTAGGTGGTACCGGACGGTACTAGGTGGTACCGGACGGTACTAGTTGCTACCGGACGGTACTAGGTGCTACCGGACGGTACTAGGTGCTACCGGACGGTACTAGGTGCTACCGGACGGTACTAGGTGCTACCGGACGGTACTAGGTGCTACCGGACGGTACTAGGTGCTACCGGACGGTACTAGGTGCTACCGGACGGTACTAGGTGCTACCGGACGGTACTAGGTGGTACCGGACGGTACTAGGTGGTACCGGACGGTACTAGGTGGTACCGGACGGTACTAGGTGGTACCGGACGGTACTAGGTGGTACCGGACGGTACTAGGTGGTACCGGACGGTACTAGGTGGTACCGGACGGTACTAGGTGGTACCGGACGGTACTAGGTGGTACCGGACGGTACTAGGTGGTACCGGACGGTACTAGGTGCTACCGGACGGTACTAGGTGCTACCGGACGGTACTAGGTGCTACCGGACAGTACTAGGTGCTACCGGACGGTACTAGGTGCTACCGGACGGTACTAGGTGCTACCGGACGGTACTAGGTGGTACCGGACGGTACTAGGTGGTACCGGACGGTACTAGGTGGTACCGGACGGTACTAGGTGGTACCGGACGGTACTAGGTGGTACCGGACGGTACTAGGTGGTACCGGACGGTACTAGGTGCTGCCGGACGGTACTAGGTGGTTCTGGACGGTACTAGGTAGTACCGGACGGTACTAGGTGCTACCGGACGGTACCGGACAGTACCAGACGGTGCCGGACAGTACCGGGCGGTACCAGACGCTACCAGACAGTTTTTAGCCACACCGGTTGGGATATCTTTTGGTAAACTATGTCGGGCAAGAAACTCTGACCGATACTGTAATGCATAAAATCACCAAAACCACAAAGCCAAGTGGGTTAACCTTATTGGGTTTGTGATGTAACGCGCCCGTGTTGTGTTTCGAGTGCAAAATATGGTGATGGTGCGGGTTCCTAGCCCCGGACATCAAGAGAAGGGAAACATTTATTTCCCAAAGCTATTTTTTCTCTTTCTTTTTAATACCTATAGCGCCTGTAGGCAGTGACCTCCAGGGCTCGGATGGTAAGCCCTGGGGGCCTGGAGGCTCATTTGAGGGCTGTGATGGTTGGCCCTATAGTGACGCCTTCTATAGTGACGCCTGTGATTAGAAGCTCATGCCGTCCCATGTGTCCTCTGATGCATTCGCAATCGAATAGTTATGGGCAGCATGTGGGTGTTCTTAGGTCACTCGACGGTGCATAAATATTTTAAGTGGATTTATGGGTCTCACTCAGGATCAAACTTGGGTCTTCGAGAACGCCACTCGGTGACGCTAACCGCTCTGCTACCACCTCCCCAAATGACCACCTTGAGTCAGAGAGTCCGCTGGAAAGATTCTGTTGACGGGATTTCAGTAGGGATAGTTGTGAGCACTGTCAGTCTCACGGGAATATGCCTATGGAGCAGTACATTAGTTCCTGTCCCAGCCCAAGGCAGCTTGGTTGATTGGTTCCGCAACTATTCTCCCTCTACCAGACTGGCCCCCTCCCCTTCGGAATCCCCTCAGAATAACCAAAGCCAAGGACAAGAGAGAAGAGAATAAGGAAGAAAAAAGAGAAAGAAGAGAGAAGGACATTCACCCCTAACCCCCGGCGATACAGTTGTGTCAGTGGTGGGATGGAATATATACCCTAAAAAGTGTATATAGTGTAACATAGAAAACAGAAACATAGGGTGTGGGATTTCATCACGAACTCATATATAAGTTCCTTCGAAAAAGGCAATGCCTTACCCAACGCTTGTGCTACAGTGCTACCTGCCATAATTCGTGAAATAAATCTAAAAGGGACGATAAAGCTGTGTAATGTATAAAATTACAAGAACCACAAAGCCAAGTGGGTTAACATTATTGGGTATGTGGTATAGTGCGCCATGTTGTGTTTGGAGTGCAAAATCTGGTGATGGTGTGGGTTTGATTCCCCATCCCGGATATTAAGAGGGAATGATTTATATGCCAAAGTTATTACCACCCTGAGTCAGAGAGTCCACTGCAAAGATTCTGCTGACGGGATTTCAGTAGGGATAATTGTGAGCCCAGAGCATTGTATCGCTCTGTCGGTTTTACGGGAATACCTCTATGGAGCAGTACATTAGTCTCTGTCCCAGCCCAAGGCAGCTTGGTTGATTGTTTTCTCGACTGTTCTCCCTCCACCAGACTGCCCCCCCCCTTCGGAATCCCATCAGAATAACCAAAGCTAAGGACAAGAGAGAAGCGAATAAGGAAGAAAAAAGAAAAAAAAAAGAGGACATCCTTCTCTCAAACCCTCGGCGATACAATACGATCCGCACTACATCATTCAAACTGTCAAACGTTCTTCTAATGTGATAGTATGGGCTTGCTTTAGTTACTTTGGTGTTGGAAATATTGTGTTTTTATAAAAGGGTGTAACAATGAACACATGATTGTATTCAGACATTCTACACGACAATCTAGAAGAAAGTTTTTATAAGTGCAACGGAGAAACATTCATGCAGGACGGTGCTTCGTGCCACACAGCAAGACTAGTCAGAGAATGGCTTGTTATCTGACAGCTGAAATATTTCAAAAATTGGCCAGGAAATAGTCCAGACCTTAATCCAATTGAAAACCTGTGGAGCATAATGAAAAAAAAAGAGCTGAAGATCCTTAACACAGGCAGTATAGATGGTATGCACTGACGTCACGAAGCTCCGCCCTAAAACACACGCTGGCCGTGGGGTTATGTAAACAAATGGCATTATTTCCCCTGTAAACGTAAGCTTACTGACTTCTTCCTTTATGGCTGGGAAAGTGATTGATGATGTTCATCTGTCAGACTATGTCCTTCAGATGTTGGACTCGATCTGGATCCATTCCTCTTTACATTGAAAAATGCAAGAAAATAGGGAATAAAGAATTATCCTTATAACATACTACAGCACAAGTGGAAGGACATCATGACTCATCATTTACCACGGCGCTAAATTGATACTTTCAACCAGGAATTGAGTATGAGGTCAAAAGTACTCATTACCCATGTAATTTGAAGTGATGAGAATGATGATCACATTAAAAATTGTCTGAAAGGTCTCATTTTGCCGTTATCCTCCCTCCTCCAAAACAAACCAGACAATGAGTGAATCTTTCTACTAATAGACAGGCAGATAGGTGTATCCATCATAAGAATTGTGGGTTTAGACGTACAAGCATGAAATTTGGCACAGTCATAGATAATAATCTAATGAATAATTCCAGATATGGACCCACTGCGAAAACGTCCTATGGTAGCCATGGCGGCCATTTTACAAAATGACCGTTTTGACCGCGAATATTTTTAACCGGACGACACAAATGCTTCTTTATGTTCTAATGAAATGACTCTAGATATATGCTATTATTGTATTCTCCAAATGACCACAATTTGCATTTGTGTTGCCAGCAATGTCCATTAACCCACCAGGGAGCGTAATAAGTGCTGACTCATCAAATTTTGAAACCTCCGCGTTCAGGAGTCAATGTTTCAGTGAAATTACAGGACCAAATTAACTAGTTGACAGGTAAGTACATATTTATTTTAAGTAAACCACTATTGTCTATGACTGTGCCAAATTTCATGCTTGTGCGTATAAACCCACAATTCTTATGATGGATACACCTATCTGCCTGACTTAGAAGTAACAAATTTAGTAACTGAGCAAATTATTTGGTGGCTAAGAGATAAATACACTTTCGTCATAATTATCAAAATGCCTGGTTTAGTAATATTTTATTTGGTTAAGTTGACAAAACGAATATGGTAAATTTAAACAGTTTCGTCTACAACAATACAGTTTGTTATCAATAATCTAAACTCAAAAGTTCTCAACTAATTTTAGCTATGTATATAAATACTAATTACAGCAAATATATTGGACTGTTTTTGTAAACGCATTTTAAATACATTATTCCGTAAGTTGTAAGCATTCAACAAGCTTCCAAGATTGATTTAGAGAGAAATAGTGAAATAATAAATAGGCTCCCCGTATATAGATATGTCCCATCATTCCAACAATATATACCCAATATATATGAAATGACAACAAGTTGCTCTGAACATTAGGGTGTCCCAAAATGCAAAAGTTTTGAAATGTTGCACGCTCGTGTGTTATTCCGGTTCTCTCATAGTAAAACAGTATTGCGTTGAAATTTTGGGCAAATTGAGTAATATTTAGGGGTCCCGACAAAGTGAACATTTAGGTGACGTGACTCGAATTTCAGGATTTTTCTAAATTTCCACTTTTTTTCTCCCTCAGGTTATCAACATGGCAACAAGAGCCGCTAGTAATCTTTGGCTGATCGACAAGGCTCCAATCAATTAAATCACCGGAGCCCGGCTACCATCGAAGGAGCAGGTCCTCCTCCGCTACTACCACCACCACCACCGGGAGATGGGGAAGACGGCGAGCGGGAGCAGGAAGGCGGTGGTGGAGGAGGTTCTCCCCTTCTGGTCGCGCGCCGGGATTCCGACAACTACAGTAATACACGCCGGCACGAAGCTGTCAAAGCTGGTAAAGGCGTACAATGACCTCAAGAAGAACAAGAACAAAGACAGGCCGAAACATCGTATGGATGAGGAGATTTTCAAAGGAGACCTCCAAGAAATCTTCGACCTCGCACACTCCTCCTCTCTCCAACGGGCAGACGTGAAGGACGAGGACAAGGAGTTCCTACGGAGACAGAGAGAAGACAGAGGGGAATCATCCATGGCTGGAATTGTCCTCGTGACAGCGAAGAAGGTGGAGAAGCAGGTCGAGCGCGGAACTCGACTCAAGCGGCTCCGGGAACGTGAAGACAGCGACATTGCCAGGCTGACTGAAAGGGCGGAAATCCCAAGCCAAAGCAGTAGCAGCAGCAGCAGTCCTGTGTCGACGACGTCATCACCGGCTCGTGGATCCCGAAGCCAGAGGAAAAAACTCAAACAGTCGCCATCGATTTCCGTGAAGGATCTTAACCTCATTTCAACTTGGGATCGAGAGAAGTTGTCGGTGCGGCAAGCAACGTCAACGTTCGCAGCTACCGCTCAAGTTCTTGGAATGGACGTTGGGAGTATGGCGGTCTCGAAGAGCACTGTCCATCGAGCATGAATTGCGGGGAGAGAGCAAGCCGCCGATGGGATCGTGGAACTGCGGAACCAGGAGATACCTGAGAGGTTGGTCCTGCATTGGGACGGAAAACTCCTCCCGTCCCTCTCTGGCGATACGGAGGACCGCATCTGTTATGGTATTCTAATTACTAACTATGATAGGTAGTTACATTTAACTAGGACTTGTTTCGGTATCAGTTTCTTTCATTCAGTGTTCCAGCCGGGCTACGTTCGAGACTTCGGGTAGTTCATTCTATATGTATAAATATAGGGTTACAGGGCGAGCAGAGTCAGTTATCTGGTCGCACTCGGGATATACACTTACTGTACATACTTGGATTTACTCGCCATGGATATTCTATTGAGACGTTGATTCCCTCACTAATATTACGCAGTGTTGTTTTATCTGCGTGTACTCTGCTGTACTGTCTCACTGCACTACATAAAATCCCTGCACGTCAACTTGGAGTTTTACTTTCATGCAAGAATACAACAGGGATTTTCTGGCGACGAGGATGGGATACTGTTAAGAGTAACAGTTTTACGACTCCAGTATCCAAACAGTCAAACCAGCATTATGGCAGAGATGGGGGACTTCTTGAAGCTTATGCTGCAACAGCAACAACAGCAGATGCAACAGATGATGGAGCAACAACAGCAACAACAGCAGCAAATGCAAGCCGTGATTGAAGCCATCAGCAGCACTAAACAAGGAGTTGTGTCCACTACATCGGCTACGCCTAGTTACGCATCATTTGACTCAACTGCTGAGCTGTGGATGGACTACTGGGCGAGATTTTGTACCTTTATGGGTGCAAATTCAGTGTGTGAAGAGAAGCAAGCACAAGTTTTCCTGACCAACCAGTCCTCCACTGTGTATAAGTTGCTGGCTAACCTGTCTGCCCAACATACATCCCCCAAGGATATCAACGAGCTAACTATGCAAGAAATTATCGCCTTCATGAAAGACCAGTTCGACCCTAAACGGTTCATCATTCGTGAGCGATTAAAGTTCTGGAGTGACATGCAACGGAAGCCAGGTGAAACTATTCAGGAATTGGCCACACGTATTCGACAAGACGCTGCTACGTGTGACTTCTCATCGATCCAGGACCCACAAGACGAGGGGCTACGCACCCGCTTCATTTGTTCTGTTAACAATGAAGCCGTTTTAAAGGCCCTTTTTAAAATCAAGGATGATGAGCTGAACTTCACCCGAGCCATCCAGATCGCGACTGAAGTGGAGGATGCTGCCAAGGTTGCGAAGGAAACTGTGTATGGTCACTCTGCCAAGCATGTGAACAAGATCCAACCTGACGCGAGTACCCGTGCCAAGAACCAGTCGCGACTAAACAAGCGCTCCAAGTCAGCCGACAGTCGTAAAGAGGTGGTTAAGTGTTACCGGTGTGGAAAGCTGGGGCACAAAGCTCACCTATGCAGGTTCAAGGATGCTATTTGCAGCTTCTGCAAGTTGTGTGCATGAAAAAAGAGCGGCAGGAAAAGACTGGTGAAGTGAAGCATATCTCCAAGCGTGATCTCATCCAGCAAGTTTCCATGGAGAATGCCAAGCTCCCCAAGCTGGAAGTTCCTATCAGCATACAGGGACTACAGTGTCGGGTGGAGCTGGACACAGGCACCGGAGGAAACTTCCTATCCACGAAGATATGGACACAGCTTGGAAAACTGGCGTTGCAAGATGTTACTGTGCGATATGAATCAGCGAGCAAACACACAATGCCCGTCTTGGGTAAGTTCATGACTACTGCAAAGTCGCTCGATTCGAACCAGGAGTGCATCATACCCTTCATAGTGTCTTCAGTCCCTAATCTCAACCTGCTAGGAAGGGACGCCATTGCTGAAATGCGAATCTCGTTGGACAAGGTCGTTAATTCCCTGCGGGAGTCAGCGAAGGAAGAATCATCTGTCTACACAGTTAACACGACCCAGCCAGACAAATCACTACAGAAGGCTTGTCAGGAGTTGTGTGATGTCTTCCCCGACTTGTTCAAGCCTGAACTGGGATGCTTGAAAGACTTCGAACTGGAAGTTCAGTTTAAGCAAAATGCCCCGCTGATTTTCTGCAAGCCAAGGTCTGTACCATTTGCTATTCAAGATGACTTGGCTTGAACCTATGATGCAGGTATATCCACGAGTGTCTGGAAACCTGTACAATTCAACGCCTATGGAACACCAGTGGTACCGGTGCGAAAGGCTATGCTTCCGGGGCAGGTGAAGCCCAGGATACGAGTGAGTGGTGACTACTCAGTGACTGTCAACCAGCAGCTGGAGCCTCACCGTCATCCGATGACTCGCCCTGAGGACTTGATGCACAAGCTGGGAGGTGGATACGGCTTCACCAAGATAGATTTGGCCGACGCATATAACCAAATCAAGTTGGGTCCTGACAGTCAACGAAAACTCGCACTAAGTACGCATCGAGGAGTACTACTGCAGATGCGTCTCCTGTTTGGCATTACTTCTGCACCAGGATATTTTCAAGAAATAATGGAGCAGCTGACAAGTGACCTTCCCGGAGTTGCAGTATATCTGGATGATATACTGGTAAGCGGATCGAATGCAGCGGAGCACTTAAGGAATCTCCGTGGTCTACTTCACCGTCTGGATGCAAATGGACTACGTTGTCGACGCGAGAAGTGCAGTTTTGCTGAGCCCCAGATCGAGTATCTGGGACACGTGTTATCCACAGGAGGAGTTGCTAAGGGAACCAAAGTGGACGACGTCATCAAGATGCCCGCGCCAACAGATGCTACGAGCCTTCGATCTTTCCTGGGATCTGTACAATTCTACGGAAAGTTCCTACCGGATTTGGCTACCGTGACAGAGCCCCTGCATCGCCTAACCAGGAAAGATTCTACATGGAAGTGGGGTGCAGAAGAGCAAGATTCCTTCCAGAGCCTGAAGGAACTACTATCTACGGATACTGTGTTGGTCCACTTTGATCAGTCTACCCCGATTGGAATTTCATGCGATGCTTCAAACGTCGGGATCGGGGCTGTGCTGTTCCACCGCTATTCTGATGGTAGTGAGCGACCAATTGCCAACGTGTCTAAGACTCTCTCAAAGTGTCAACGCAATTACAGCCAAATACAGAAAGAGGCTTTAGCTATCGTTTTCGCATTGAAAAAATTCCACCAGTATCTCTACGGGCGACACTTCGTGCTGGTAACTGATCATAAACCTCTACTTGCGTTGTTTGGACCAACCAAAGCTACTCCTGCCCTCGCTGTTAACAGGCTGGCTCGATGGGCATTACAGTTAAGTCAGCACGACTATTCCATCGAATATAGGAAAACTGCCCACCACGGTAATGCGAACGCTTTAAGTCGCCTACCTACCGGTACTGACTCCTGTTTTGACGGGGAGGAAAGTGACAATGATGTGGACACGATTTGCGCCATCAACATGATAAACACCCAGATCAAGCTAGCAAACGCGACGACACTGCAGAAGGAGTCAGCCAAGGACAAAGTGGTATCAACGATCATGCGGCATAGTCGAGAAGGTTGGCCACCAGAGAGGAGGGAAGACAAGGACAGCAACGTGGAGAATTTTAGAGGTCTGGCGGATTCACTGTCAACGAGCAACGGATGCCTGCTGTATGGTTCCAGAGTGGTGATTCCCGCGAGCCTCTGTGATCATGTTCTCCAGCTCCTACATCTCGGACACTTAGGGATGCAACGAATGAAGCAGCTGGCTCGAACAGCTGTATACTGGCCGAATATTGATCGTGATATTGAGAAAACTTCCCGCAACTGTTCATCGTGTGCCCAGCACCAGAATAAACCTGCCAAGCCAGCAATACACCCATGGATGCTGCCAGAAAAGCCATGGAGTCGTTTACACCTCGATCATGCCATCAGTTTCATGGGATACAACTGGCTAGTGGTGACGGATGCTTATTCTAAGTATCCCTGCATTCATTCTACGCAGTCTATATCATCCAAGGCAACAATTGATCTATTGGAGCAGGACTTTGCCCACTTTGGTTATCCACACACGCTGGTAACTGACAATGCTTCGAGTTTCCTCAGCGAAGAGTTCCAGACTTGGTGCAAGGAACGAAGCATCACTCACTTGACGGGAGCACCATATCATCCAGCAACTAATGGTGCTGCGGAACGCCTGATTCAGACCTTCAAGCAGGCGCTGAGAAAATCTTCGCTACCGCCAAAAGCTGCCTTACAGGAGTTCTTAATGCAGTACAGGCGCACACCAACTTCAAGTGGATTTTCACCAAGTGAACTACTGAACAATCGTCAGATGCGCATGCGGATTGACAGTCTACTACCATCTCCAGCCCATGTGGCTCAAGGAAAGCAAGTTAAGGAGGCCGCCAGGCATTCACGTGATGGGGCTGCTCATGTAGCCAGAGTTGCCAGTTTGTACGAAGTAGGAGGTCCTTGCTACACGCTCTACTGCGGCCCAAGACGAGACAAAGAGCCGCGCTGGGTGCCTGCTATCGTCGTGAAGCGGTTTGGAAGCCGCAGTTTCAACGTAAAGGTTCTACCGAAGGGGCCTGTGTGGAGACGTCATCTAGAGCAGCTACGACCCCGATATACGTCAGAGGTGGACTCTGAACCTGGGGAATGGCTTGAGGAGTCTCCGATCATAACTGACCACCCGATGGAGTTGAAGGCTGCGCTGGAGGCAAGAGCAGAGTTGGGAGTATCTCAAGAGCTGAAGAAAAAGGTGCGGATTGCAGTCCCGGAGGAGGAATATGGGCCAGACAACCCACGACGATCAAAGCGGACGCGGAAGCCCCGCCAGATACTAGACATATAGCTGGGACGCCTTGACGATGGATCTCAGGCTGATCAGGGAGGTGTTATGGTATTCTAATTACTAACTATGATAGGTAGTTACATTTAACTAGGACTTGTTTCGGTATCACTTTCTTTCATTCAGTGTTCCAGCCGGGCTACGTTCGAGACTTGGGGTAGTTCATTCTATATGTATAAATATAGGGTTACAGGGCGAGCAGAGTCAGTTATCTGGTCGCACTCGGGATATACACTTACTGTACATACTTGGATTTACTCGCCATGGATATTCTAGTGAGACGTTGATTCCCTCACTAATATTACGCAGTGTTGTTTTATCTGCGTGTACTCTCACTGCACTACATAAAATCCCTGCACGTCAACTTGGAGTTTTACTTTCATGCAAGAATACAACAGCATCGCTGTCCTCCTCACAGGGGAAGATGACGCGAGTTCCTTCTTGGGGTCCCGGCAAGCTCGGATTCGACTGGCAGAAACGTGGCTGCAGTGGTCTTGAAGGAGGTGGACGAAGCAGGCATCAGGGACAAGATCATCGCCTTCTGTTTCGACACCACGGCTTCGAACACTGGCATGGTGCAAGGTGCTTGCATTCGGATTGAGCAAGAACTCGGACGAAGCTTGCTTTGGTTGACCTGCCGCCATCATGTCCACGAGGTGATCCTCAAGGATGTCTTCGAAGCCAGCCTCGGCTCTTCCTCTGGTCCTGACATTGGAATCTTCAAACGACTCCGTGATCAATGGTCCTTCGTGGATTCCTCGCAGAGAGAGACGGTGGAAACATCGGAGGACCTCGTAGAGTTCTTCGCTACCAATGACACTGCCAGCAAGCTGAAGGACGACGCATTGGCCTTCCTGAAGGAGGCTCTGATGTCGAAGAACCATCCCAGGGAGGACTATGAAGAATTTCTCCGTCTCTCCTACCTGTTCCTCGGTGGTGAAGGTCCAGCCAAACCATTCCGCCGTCCTGGAGCTCTCCATCAAGCCCGGTGGATGGCCAAGGCCATCTACTGCCTCAAGCTTCAGATGCTGAAATCCCAGCAGTCGCTGACTGGTCGAGAGAAGGCCGGAGTGGAACGAGTGGCCCTCTTCGTTGCTCTGGTGTACTGCAAAAAATGGCATGAGGCACCGATCTCTGTGAAAGCTCTGTTGAACGACGCGCTCTTCCTCGAGATCCTCAAGACATACCCTGACCAAACCGTTGCCAAGGCAGCAGAACAAGCCCTGCGACACCACCTGTGGTACGTTTCCGAGGAAAACGCGGGACTGGCCTTCTTCGACTCAAGGATTGATGTGGAGGAGAAGAAGCAGATGGTCAAGGCATTGGACAAGCCCGCCTCGAAGAAGGAACTCAAGCGATTGGAAGGAAAAAAGATGACGATGTCTTCTTCCCTCTCGTCCTTCGTCACTTCGAAGACACGGTCCTTCTTTCAGAAACTCGACGCGGACGAGGGCTTCCTGGCAAAGGACCCGGCATTGTGGGAGGAGGACGACCGATTCATGGACGCTCGGAAACGGGCACTTGGCCTCCGAGTGGTCAACGAAGCCGCAGAGCGGGGCATCGCCCTAGTCCAGCGCTACCTGGGGTCCACGAAGTCGGTCACACAGGAGAAGTATCTCCTCCAGTTAGTCCACCACCATCGGAAACTTGTGGGGCGGGAAAAGAAGGAGGACCTTCAAAAGAAGGCTTTCTGAATGGAAACAATGAAAACTGTCTGTTTTGGTTTCCTTATAAGTTTCTTTCTAAAAATGTGGGATGTTTTGATTTTTTTCTTTGTTTTTGAAGGTTATTAGAAAATTGTTCAGTTTGTCGCGACCCCTAAATATTCTCCGAATTTCATCTAATTTCACAGGAACTCTTCTTATGCATGTTTGAACAGAAGTAAAACACGAGCAAGTGAAAAAAACATGTTTCATTTTTTCCCTCTATGATCTTGGGACACCCTACTAAACATTGAAGATTAGTGATATTGACATTATTAAGCATGAGTAAAGCACTGTAACGGTAACTTATTAGATAGTTCCAGTTTGATCTTGTTTATACGTCACAATACGGAGGATCCTTCCGAGGTAACACCAGCGGACGAACACAGGTGTAGGACTCTGGGAGCTCTGACAGTGTAGTGGTAGTAGATGGCTGTTCAAGGACGCTGTGTTCCCTGCGGTCCGTCCCATTATTTTGCAGACTGGGGTGCTGGAAAAGTGATATCCCAGTACCATGAAAGGAATCTGTCGACGTTGTGGAGCTCGGATTGTGGTCGATATTATCAACCACTGCCGTTGTGAATAAGCCCTCGCGTAGATTGGGTGGACACACTACTTCATCTCGGTGATACTGCTCACACACTCTGTTTCCCATGGATGTGGAGATTGCCATCACTCGGTCATAGGAGATGGACAGTCCGAGATCAAACAGCATCTCAATGAGGTCACGTTTCCGAGTCCTTGCATGGACTGTGAGTCCACGTAGATGGGCAATGGGGTTTCTCTTGTCTTTGTTTTGACGCACAGTAGTACTATCCACTCTGCGACGGATGGAGCTATTGTACTGCAACAACTGAGCTGTGCTGAGGGTTGCTTGGGTTACACCATCACCTGATTGAGACTTGATGTTGGGGCCGTCGAGGATCATGGCCACCAAAGTCAACAGTGACTGAGATACTGATTTTACTTGGCAGTCCTCATCAAATGAACCTGTGAATGTAGCTGCAGTTTGGAACATTTCTCTACGTACTATCTTCGCTGCCCTTGCAAGACATATGGCTTCGTCATCGTAGTCTTCTTTGCAGACTTTACGGAGGGCAGGTCCTACATCTTCAAATCATCAAATGCAAGTAGTATATCACGCCCTTCCTTATGAGCCGTAAGGTATGGGATTTGGGCCAGGACACAATTTTTTAACTCTGTGCTATGTTGTCTGACATGCTGCTCCACTCCAAGTTGTTCTAGACGATTAGAATAAAGTTTGACGAGATCTGCAAGTTTAAAGACAGGGGCATGCTCTTCATCTATTCTTGTTTCATCGATAAATGACAGCAACTCGGCTAGTGCAATCCCATGGTTGACTTTATCAGTTGTGTCCATCTTCTGTTTATCTTGTAATGATTTAGTTTTGTTGTAAAGTGAAACAAGACACCTTGGATGATATTTTGCATCTTGGGCGACCATGTCCCCAGCACTCAGTTTTGCAAGTAGCCTCTCGTCCTGCAGGTCTAATGCACATCTTCGTACGCGGGAGTCTAGACGAAAAGTTGATGCCTCACGGAGTGGTTCGGAAGTTGACACATCTTCGCATAAAAAACAGACATCCGATGCTGCCACTTCATGATGAGCGACTTGACGAGTGTATTTCTTGGATGTAGTAGCATCAGGGTCGCAACCCTGTGTGCATTTCCTTTTTTCTGCTCGTTGTAGTTTTATATTATTGAATTTTGTATGGCAGGATTTGTGCCACTTGACATTGTTCTCCAGAAACGTAGCTTCAATGCCATTCCCGTCATCAAGGCGTCCTAATTCTAGTGGCATCGGTAATTCGTGAAGTTCATTGAAACGTCTGATGTTGAAGGCAATGGTAGAATAACCAACTCCAACATTGTGCCGTTTGGATTCTGCTGGGCATTGCAAACTTTCCCGTGTGATTTTATGGCACAAAACGCACTTGTTCCAATCCATCTGTACCTGCGCCTTTGATTGTCCAGGTTGCAGTGGATCCACTAGCTGATAACTCTTAGACATTTCGCTGTTCGAAACACCAACTGAAAAAAAAAGATATGATAAGATATGAGGACAAATAGGATACGACAACAAGTTGCAATAAATAAATAAAAACTTTATTATCACTCACTACATGGACACTAATAAATATATTTCTAAAGGTTCATATGCAAAACTCTTTGGTGTAAACAGATCACATTTTAAATGGTTTTATATAAATCCTTGTCCCTCAAAACATAGGTCTAAGACACCTTATTTGCTCAGTTATCTGCAATATTGGCCGAGATATAGGCGAATATAGAGTTTTTGGTAATGGCGGCACTAATTTGCATAAAAATGATACGTGGGACATTT
>JACEEZ010013461.1:0-15000 GCA_016584305.1 Chionoecetes opilio | reverse complement strand
GGAGGATCCACTCATACAGCTCTCCTAAACAGGGTTGAGTCAAAAGCTTTTCGTCTCATCAACTCTTCTCCTCTGACTGACTGTCTTCAATCTTTAAATCACCGTCACAATGTTGCTTCTCTTGCTCTCTTCTACCGTTACTTTCATGCTCACTGCTCTTCTGAACTTGCTAACTGCATGCCTCCCCCACTCCCACGGCCTCGCTGCACAAGACTTTCTACTCATTCTCATCCCTATTCTGTCCATCTTCCTAATGCAAGAGTTAATCAGTATCTTTACTCTTTCATCCCTTTCACTGGTAAACTCTGGAACTCTCTTCCTGTTTCTATTTTTCCACTTTCCTATGACTTAAATCTTTTCAAAAGAAGAGTAACAAGACACCTCCCGAACTAAATTGGCCTACCCCTCTGTTTTTATTTTATTCTCTTACTGTCTTCTTTATAGGGACTGGCGACGAAATGGGTAAATGAATGACTAATGTCATGCTCGCGGATTTACGATACTCGCGGGTGTCTCTGTTCCCTAACCCCCGCGAGCATGAAGGGTTTATTGTATTTGGGATCATAAATTTCACTGAGAACCATAATTAACAGGGCTTTGATTAACATTTACTGGTGGGAGGAAGTCATAATGTAAACAACCTGCTTCACTTTTACACAAGGGGGACACTTTCATTGTCGGGTTTTAGTAACTTAATAACAATTTATATGCATCTGTGCTCAGGTCATCGCGGGCTGAAAGGTAAAATTCCGTTTTCTCATGCGCAGATAGATAGTGGAAAGGGTGGAGGAGTCTATGATACTTTCTTCTAGTTCCACTGCCGAAGGGCTGGCATAGTTGTGGGCAGGAGGAGGAGAAGGATTAAATAGGAAGAACTGATACCAGGAAACATATACACAGGGAGGTCCCGTTATACGAGCATTCGGTATACGAGAATCCGACGATACGAGATGTGTAAATTAGGGTCTATTTTCAATATACGAGATCGAAAATCCAATGATACGACATTCAAACTGGGGTGAGTAAAATGATCAAGTTCAAAATGCGCGCCCTACCACTCCCGGGCTGAACAAAGGGGAATTTGGTTGACCCCAGTGAGGTCACCCCTAGCAAGCCGTGACCTGAAGGGTAATTAAGCATATGGCATGGCCTGGCATTTAGGGGTAATTAGCAGGTGTGCGGCCCCAACCTTGGGACCGCAGTCAGGTCACCCCTAGCAAGGCGTGACCTGAAGGGTAATTAAGCATATGGGGCGGTTTGACCTTTAGAGGTAATTAGCCAGGTGTGCGGCCTCAACCTTGGGACCCCTACACTACCTTCCCTTGTATCACGCGGTGTCCCCTACATTACAACGTCTTTTTTGCTTGTTATGCATGTTTTATGTTTAATTAATGTGCAGTTATGTTATTTTGTGTGCTATTTTCTCTTTCAGAATGCTTTTTCTACAGAATAGGTAGTACAGTGTGGGTAATATAGACGCTGTGTGTTTGTTGTTTTGCTATAGTTTATTTTAGCTTGAATTTTTTTTTTTTTTTTTTTTTTTTTTTTTAAATGATGGGGTCCTGGAACCAAACCTATATTTTACCATTAGTTATGTGTTTTGTTATACGAGATTTCGCTTTACGAGTGGAACCACGCCAGGTGGAACCTAACTGCTCGTATCTTCGGGACCTCCCTGTATGTCTATAACGAGTGTATCTGCTGAACTACATACTACTATCAAACTACATGTAAGAGCACAATTGGAAAAGGATACCATGCCCCTAAAGAGGATAGGAACATGGAAGTTTCAAGTGAAGAATGTGAGGAAAGTAGTATGCTAGCTAAAACTACCACTAACACTACATCAAGCCGGGGGATGTTGGTTACCGTATTTTACGGCTTATAAGACACACTTTTTCCCCTAAAAAATAACCTACAAAATACTCATGCATCTTCCAAGACGAATGTTGTAAAGGGTTAGCTTAGGTAGCAATTCAATTCAGCCTCTTATATGATGTAACTTCAGTACTTACCTGTTACAAGTATTTCAAATACCACAAGACATCTAAACCAACTAATCTGTCAACACCCTGTGATGTTTACTACGGTACTAAGCGGGAGCTATTCCGCCTCGGCAGATAGGCACCAACAGCGCCAACTATCGTCTGCTAGTGTTGATGTATCATTTACCACCAAGCTGTCACACGTATCACAAGCTCTTTTCAGTCTTGGAAACTATCACCCATGGCGAATTCATCAAAACGATTTACTTATACTACCGCATACAAGCTAGAAGTTGTATGATACGCCAAAGAACATGGAAACACAGCAGCAGAAAGACACTTCGGACCACCGCCTACCGAGAACATTGGTAGATTTTACTACAGCCTACCGGTAGAACTATTTAAAAAAAAAAAAATTATAGAAAATTCTTTCCAAAATCAGGGTGCGTCTTCCGAGATGCAGCGTCTTATAAGCCGTAAAATACTTTATATATCTCGCGGGGCATTATCAAAACCCCTTTATTTTACAGTACACATCTAGTCTGTTTTTAAATGTAGTTATTGTGCTGGCTACGACATTAGCTGGGAATTTGTTCCACCGATTAAACATTGAAATAATTATTTCGGAAATCTGTGATGAAACGCTGACTATTCTGTTTTAAACCGGTTTTTTGTTGTCACTTAAGAGCTCTCTCTCTCTCTCTCTCTCTCTCTCTCTCTCTCTCTCTCTCTCTCTCTCTCTCTCTCTTTCTCTCTCTCTGTGTGTGTACAGGGAGGTCCCGTTATACGAGCATTCAATATACGAGAATCCGATGATACGAGATGTGTAAATTAGGGTCTATTTTCAATATACGAGATCGAAAATCCAATGTTACGACATTCAAACTGGGGTGAGTAAAATTACCAAGTTATTTACTAAAGTAAGTTACAAGTTACTTACTAAAGTAAATTACAAGTTATTTACTAAAATTATAAAGTCATTTACTGACTATATGATTTTACCTAAGGTTGTACGATAATCAATCTGAAAATATGATAATTCTGGTGGCTCGGTACGACAATGTGGCCTACAAAAATTCACAACCCTGGGCGAGAAGCCAGCAACGGACGTAGTATGGCCAGCAACGACCTGCTCGCACTACCTAGATACTACTTTCCGTAACGACGGAAGCTACAAAGCTCCCTCGATAGGTCGTAAACGAGTAGGAAGGTTGTGACTGGCTAAGGCGTCATCCGTCACCAGCCAATGACAAACAGTTTTTAAAACTTCTCGACTCGAACAAGACAGAGACATATTTCCGGGCAAGAATGGCATGCCAGACTGCCTCTCTCCGCTTTCTGTCGCCGTCATCTAAAACTAATTCTCGTTTTATTTGGAATGCTTGCATTTTAAGGAGTTTTAATGTATCAGATAGTAAGATATATAAGTAAGGAGCCTGTGTTGCTAGTGTATTGGTGGTAGAAGGTGTGTATGTGGGTTAAAATAGTTAATATTTGTGTTATGGGGCCGCTCCGCGGTAAGATTTCTCCGTCACTCACTGCCCCGCCAGCTCGGCCAGCAGTCACCTCATCATAACATCTTTAAATCATCCTTATTCAAGGTGACACACGGTGCTACATTGATTTAGATAATGACACATGTATATAACATCTCACCATAATCACTAAGTTGTATAATAACGAGTAATAAGACGTTTAAGCCTGCCCAAACCTACCTTGGCGGAGGAGGCAGCGACCTGCCCCGTCCGCCGCCTTTCTCAAAAACCGCCGTCATCCGCCTCACCTGTGCCTTCCTGAAGAAGACAGTCAGCTCCTACGCCTGTGATAGCACCATAGGATATCACCAGTGATCATAGCATTCCTCAGAGGATCCTCGCTTTCCTACTAAATAATTACCAAGGACATCTCCGCTGGCGGTGGAAATCGGCTGCCGCCCGCACAACACAACACCCCGTTATCAGCTGTATAATATGTGCCTTCCTGAAGAAGTCAGGTCAGCTCCCACGCCTGTGATAGCACCATAGGATATCACCAGGGATCATAGGATTCCTCAAGGGGTTCTCGCACCCCTACTAAATATTACCAAATTTTATTTTAGCTTGAAAAACATGTTGTTGTTTTTTGTTTTTTTTAATTGATGGGGTCCTGGAACCGAACCTATATTTTACCATTAGTTATGTGTTTCGTTATACGAGATTTCGCTTTACGAGTATGCCAGGTGGAACCTAACTGCTCGTATCTTCGGGACTTCCCTGTATTTACCTAGTTGTGTTTCACAGGGTCTGAGCTACACTCGTGTGGTCCCGTCTCCTTATCTACATTTATCCAGTCTTTCTTTCAATTGGTGCACATTATATGCCGATACCACCTCCTCATTTAGTCCATTCCAAACTTCTACATTTCTATGAGGGAAGCTGTACTTCTTTGTTGTTCAGGCATCTCTCTTTTCCTAGTTTTTTTGTATGTCCTTTTGTGTATCGACCTTCTCTTTGTTTCCGAGTCAGTAGTCTCTCATTCTCTGTTTCTTCAATCTTTGTTATCAGCTTAAAATATTTTATTAAGTCTCCTCTTTCTCTTCTCTGTGTGAGGGTTGGTAACTTTATTTCCTTTAACCTTTCCTCATAAGAAAGTTCGTCTAGCTTTGGTACCATCTTTGTTGCCATTCTCTGTATCCTCTCCAACTTTTTCACATGCTTCTTTTTATATGGGGACCATACAATGGCAGCACATTCCATTTTTGGTTGAAACATTGTAGTAATTATCTTTCTCATCATACAGTAAAAGCCTTATAACTCGGCACTGTATAACAACTCGGAATTTGATATAACTCGGCATGGCAAAGACAAGTGTGTGTGTTTTTTTTTTTTTTTTTTTTTTTTTTTTTTTTTTACACCTATGCCTATAGCAGTGTAGGCAGTGAGCTCCATGGATGGGATGGTAGGCCCTGGAGGCTCACTCGAGGGCTGTGATAGTTGGCCCTCGCCCGTGGTGGCCCAGGCAGGATTCTTATAGTGATGCCTGTGATTAGAGGCTCATGCCGCCCCCTGTGTCCTCCCATGCACTCGCAGTCGAAGGTAGAGTTAATGGATAGGGCATAGTGTTGCAGTAATTAAGTGCTCAAGTGATGTAAAATTAGGTTGTACAGGTACAGTACACTCGATACAATATAGTACAGTAAAAGCCTTATAACTCGGCACTGTATAACTCGGAATTTGATATAACTCGGCATGGCAAAGACAAGGTTGTTGTTTTTCTTCTTCTTTTTTTACATTTTTTTTCATTTTTTGTTAATTTTTTTTTACACCTATGCCTATAGCGCGTGTAGGCAGTGAGCTCCAGGGGTGGGATGGTAGGCCCTGGAGGCTCACTCGAGGGCTGTGATGGTTGGCCCTCGCCCGTGGTGGCGCAGGCAGGATTCTTAGAGTGACGCCTGTGATTAGAGGCTCATGCCGCCCCCCTGTGTCCTCCCATGCACTTGCAGTCGAAAGTAGAGTTAATGGACAGGGCATAGTATTGCAGTAACTAAGTGCTCAAGTGATGTAAAATTAAGTTGTACAGGTACAGTACTGTATACAATACAGTACAGAGTTGTGATTATAAAGTGATTAAAGTGATACCAGTGTTAAAATGCGACTGAGTCCCCCTAACATCTTCTACATGTTACAACAAGGCTCCCCTCTCCTTGGATTATATGCCTGCTGCCACCCGTTCACTGGTAAGTGTTGTTTTTATGCTTCTACAGTACTGTATTTACATTAATTTTTTTTTTTTTTTTAACCCATATCAGAGGACATTGCATAACTCGGCACATTGAATAACTCGGCAAGGGCCAGAGCCCCTATCGTGCCGAGTTATAAGGCTTTTACTGTATAGAGTTGTGATTATAAAGTGATTCAAGTGATACCAGTGTTAAAATGCGACTGAGTCCCCCTAACATCTTCTACATGTTACAACAAGGCTCCCCTCTCCTTGGATTACAGGCCTGCTGCTACCCGTTCATTGGTAAGTGTAGTTTTTATGCTTTTACAGTACTGTATTTTTTTTTTTTTTTTTTTTTTTTTACCCATATCAGAGGAGGACATTGCATAACTCGGCACATTGAATAACTCGGCAAGGGCCAGAGCCCCTATCGTGCCGAGTTATAAGGCTTTTACTGTATTTGTGTCCATGTAATGAAATGCCACTCTAATATTCTTTAATATCCTGTATGTATCTCCAAATATTTTATTTATGTTTTTTCTGGTTGTACGTTATTCTGCATTATCACTCCCAGGTCATTTTCTTCCTGAACCTTTGCAATTATTTCATTTCCCATTTTATATGGCCATTTATATATCTTTTCGCTTATGCAATTTCCATCACATGACACTTATTTACATTAAATTCCATTTCCCATCTTCTGCTCCATTCGTAGATCTTGTTCAGGTCATTTTGTAGTGTTTCACAATCTTTATAGCTTTTTATTTCTGTTAATAGTTTTGCATCATCCGCAAATAGACTAATATAACTATTTATTTCCTCCGTCATGTCATTGACGTAAATCATGAACATTATTGGTGCCAAGACTGATCCTTGTGGTACCTCACTAAATATGTTTCTCCATTCAGACTTTTCATCCTCCACTACTATTCTCATTTCTCTTCCTCTCAGATAACTTTCCATCCAGGTTTTGATCACCCCTGTGATTCCTCCTAAATTTTCCAATTTCCAAAGTAGCCTTGCATGTGGAACTTTATCAAATGCCTTTTTAAGATCTAGATATACACAATCTGCCCATCCATCTCTTTCTTGTGTTATATCAATTACTCTTGAGTAAAAGCTTATTAAGTTGGTCACACATGATCTCTTTTTCCTAAAACCATACTCCCGGTCTGTTATTATACCTTTATTTTCTAGGTATTCCGTATATCTTGCATACTGTGCTAGTTAATGACACTGGTCTATAGTTTAGTGGTTCATCCTTCTACCCATTTTTATATATTGGCACTTTATCTGCTCTCTTCCACTCCTTTGGCACTTTTCCTGTTACTAATGAGCACTTGGGGAGGCGGTAGCGGAGTGGTTAGCGTCTCCAACTGGCGTTCTCGGTGACCCGAGTTCGATCCCCGAAGAAAACCAAAACCTTTCTGCACCGTTGAGTGGCCTAAGAATACCCACATGCCCTGCCCATCAACTCTAACTTCGATTGCGAGTGCATCGGAGAACACAGGGGGGCGGCATGAGCCTCTAATCACAGGCGTCATTATAAGAATCCTGCCTGCGCCACCACGGGCGAGGACCAACCATCAGAGCCCTCAAGTGAACCTCCAGAGCCTACCATCCGAGCATTGGGTCACCACTGCCTACAGGCACTATAGGCACAAATGTAAAAAAAAAAACAAAAAAAAAAAAAAAACTTTATTATCTATATCATATACTGGTTCAACCAACTGCTTTCTGCACTCTTTTAAAACATAACCCGACAGTCCGTCTGGTCCTATTGCTTCCTCTCCTCCAATTCTTTCAACAGTTCACAAACTTCCTCCTTTTCTATTTTTATTTTCCACTCCTTTCTGACATTTTTCATTCCTTGCGGTTCATTGAATTTTGATTCTTTTGTGAATATTTGCTGAAAGTTTTTATTTATAATTTCACTCACTATTTTTGGATCTTCATATATCATATTACCTTCCTTCAGTCTTTCCACTTTGTCCTTATGCTTGATTCTTCCATTGATAAATCTGTAGAACAGTTTGGGTTCTTCCTTACACTTTTCAACTATATCCTTCTCATAACTCTTCTCTTCCTCTCCTTATGCACACATATTCATTTCTTGTTAATTTATAGTCTTCTATATTTCTTTGTGTCCAATTTTCTTTACTTTTTTCCATGCCTCATCTCTTATTCTCTTTGCCCTCTCACATCTTCCATTAAACCATTTTTTCTTTCCCTTTTCTCTTGGTGTATATAGTGGTACGTGTTTTTCAACTCCTTGCTCATATATGCTCAGAAAAATGTTGTATTTCACTTGCACATCGGTCACTCCTTTCATTTCTTCGCTAGGTCTATACCTTTTGTTAACCCTAGGTCAAGTCTTGCTGGTTCGTCATCTCCCCTATATCTTGTGTTTTCTGTCACCCATTGAGTCATCGTGTTTTCCATTGTCAGTTTCAACAATCTATTTCCCCAGGTATTTTCATTTCCTCCTTCAAATGTCTCCCATTTTACTTCTTTGCAGTTAAAATCTCCAACCAGCAGTATCTCTTTACTATTCTTGATTATTTTGTTTAAGTACTTCAAGGTGTCTTCTAATACTTTCTCATGTTCTTCCTTGTTCCAGGTATTTGTTCTGGGTGGTACATAGGTTGCCACTATTGTCTGTGTTTCTCTATTTCTGACTTCTATTTGTACACTCACTATTTCAGCTCTTCCTTCTCCATACTACACTTTTCTTACCTTCACCCCTAATTTTGTCAGTATCACAACTCCACCACCTCTTCTACCACTTCTGTCCCTTCTCCACATGTTGTATTTGTTGCTTAGTATCACTTGATCTTCCTTTACTAATTTTGTTTCTGTTAAACATACTACGTCTGGATCTTTGTTTAATAAGTAATCTTTTAGTTCTAGCCTTCTTGGTATAATTCCATCTATATTCGTATACATCACTTTCATTTCTTTTTTTGCATAATTTTTCCTCACCCCATTTTCCTTTAGTCTGTTTTCTGTATATACCACTTTCTCACTCTTTCGTTCAGAACCGTCCAAAAAAAAGTTGTTTTTTCTTCCTCCGTTCTTTCTTCATTTTTCAGTTTTTCTTATTGGATTTCTTTAAACTTTTTCATTTCTTCTTAATTCAGTGCTTTTTTTATATAGACTTACCTAAAATCTGCAGTTGATCTCAGCCTGAAGGCTCTCTCAAGAATTTCTTCTGTTGCCGTCGTGAGATTTTAGTCTTAGTTTTATCGGTCTTTCTTTGCCTTCTGCATAAGGTCCCAATCTTACTACTTCTTCCACTTCATCTACAAATCTTGCCTCTTCTTCCTCATCATTAAGTATCATCAAAACACCCTTTACGGTTTTTACTTCTTCTCTTTCTCTCTTTAATCTAAACGAGATATCGTTCTCCTTCAGTCTAAAAATAATCACACATTTTTTCTTCTCTGCTGCATCCCTTATTAACCCTCTCACGCACGAAAAGTTTAATAAGTTTTTCCATCCACTGCGACATCCGTCTTATGCTCCCTAAGGGGCCCCGCGAAATGGCCTGACTGTGCGGCGAATTATTTTTTTATGTTATCAATTTCACCAACGTGTATTCTTTTTTCCTGGCATTATTATCTATCATTGGTTTTGCAAGAGATTATTCTGCCTTATGAAAGAAAAAAATAACAAGAAATGCAAATAAATAGCGGAATTTACCGACTCCGAAAAAATATTGAGTAAAGAGAAATAAGAAATAATTACGTTCACCACTTCGTAGCTCGAAACTTCCTGAGTCAAATTTTTATGGTTTATATGCCAATAAAAGCGTATTTTTATGAGGATTCCAACGCTACCATTATAATTTTCGTATGGCCAGTACGGCCAGCTCGGGACACGTTTTAAAGGGACGACAATCCGCGCTCACAGGCTGCCCTCTGAGTGGAAACTGAGACACAAACCCTTATCATTTCACATCCACTCACACGAGAGTTGACAATTAGTTTATTTTATAGGTTTAGCTTGGATCTTTGACGCAATTCTGATAAATACTTTATTTTTGAAGAATTTTTAACTGTTTTTTGACGCAATTCGCGTCAAAAGCTCAGATTTCAGACGGGCCCGTTTTGACGCGATCACGTCACTGTGCGTGAGAGGGTTAAATTCTCATTACTTTTCAAAACTTTTACTACTTCTTTCTTAACATGTTCACTGTACTCTTTCTTTTGTTGTTCTATAACTTCTTTAAAGTCTACTTTGGCTTTCTCTTTCTCTTCTTTCCAGTTATTCACTTCACCCTTCATCACATTTTCCACTTGTTGTTGGACCATTTTTCTCCATTCTCACATTTTGCTTTTAGTTCATTATTCTCTTTTTCAATTTCTCCATCTCTTTTTTTAACTCTTCTTTTTCCTTCACATTTTGTTTTTCCTTTCTTTTCAGTTCATTTAGTTCTACTCTCAGAACTTCCACATCGTCATAGCTACTTTTCAAACCATCAAGTATATACTTCCTTTTAGTTTACGTCCTCTTACGAGGACCACAACCCTGCTGAGGCCCTATCTTACACTGTCTAGGTTTCTGGGCAGCTTGTTGTACTTCATGTGTGTGTGTGTGTGTGTGGTGTTCCCAAAAAAGTTTTCCACCCCTTTCCCGCAAACCCCCCTTTCTCCTCCTACATGTTCTAGCTTCCAGAGCGTCCTTGTGAGGTCCTTGTAAAATGTTCTTTGGTCCAGGATATGCAATAACCCACCCCCTTTTTCTGTGTCCCATCGTCACTCTCGGAAAAAGCTTAATAATTTCGTTGTACATGACAATCCCTCAAAATAAAAAGGCCACCGCGAGGTGTTTGCCAAAAAAATTTTTTTAAACCATCTGTCCTTCACAATTTTTTCAACATTTTTGCCACACCTTGTAATAACTGCCTGTAATTTAATGGTTCTTTTTTGTCACCTCCTTTTTTGTGAATTGGCAAATTTTTTGCTCTTTTCCAATAAAGCGGGACTCTGCTCTCCTTAAAGTGAACTCTCATTAACATGTAATTTTCCCTGCTATTGGTTTGCATCTTTCATTTCCAATTCGACACTCCTCGGACCCGGGGTTTTTTCTCACATCCTGATTTCCATTAGCCTTTTACTTCTATTACCTTTTTTATGTCTTCCATTATTTTTCTTTTGTATTTAAATTTTTCTTTTTAAAATTTCCTTTCTTTGTAAATACGTCTAAAACACTTATTCATCACCTCACCTGTTTTAATCTCTTCATATATATGCCTTCACCTCACTTTCATTCTTCCTTTTTTTTCTTTTTCCTTATATTCATAGAAAATTTTCGGTTCATTCTACATTTTTTATTAATTCTCTCTAGTTCTTTTTTTCTTCTCTTCGGATTTTTACATTTTCATTTCTATTTTTTGTACTTCCCCAAAAGGTTGATACCTCCTTTTTCTTCCACTATTCCATGTTTTTTTTTTTCAGCTTGCTATTAACTTTTCTGTTTTAAACTTCATTCTTTCTCTTTTCTCTATAACTACCCTTTGGGAACTAACTATTTTTTCCCTTCTGTGAAATTTTTGGATGAACTCACCCCTTTTTTTGGGGGTTTCCTTGTTGCAGGGGAAACTCCCCAGTCTGCCCTCTCCGAAAAAATGTTCTTAATCCTAAAAAGTCTGTTTTTCCAAAATTTTTTTTCCTTTCTTGTGTTCTTCTTTTCCCCCTGTTTTTTGTATCTTTACTTCTTTTCAATAGTAATGGTCCTCTTTCCAATGGGCATGAAAACCTACTTTACTAATTACTTCCTTTTGAAAAGAATTAGTCTTGAGGGTTTTCTTCGCTACCTCTGAACTTGTATTCTTGAAATCCACTATCATTGTTTTCTTTACAGACAACAAATACCACCCCATGATTTTTCCCCTCCTTCTATACCTTTTTTTCCAAGCAAACTTTTTTTGAGTTAAAATCTCCCATAAATTTTTTTTCTCAAAATTTTTCCCATGTATTCTTTAAACTTTTTGCTTTGTTCTTATCATGTATCCATACTCTTCTCTCCCCCAGGAATTTTTTTTAGGTAAAAGGTATATGAGTACAAAGTCTCTATTTTTCCTTTTTTCATACCAATTCCCCTTAAACACCTCTCCCATTCCTTCTCCTTTTTCCACTTTCCCCTACTCCCACACCCTTCCCTTGTTAACACCATTACAACCTCCCCTTTTTCTGATTTTTTTTCCCTCCATACATTATATTGACCCCCCCCAACTGGCATATCCTCAAATCATCAACTTCATTTCTACAAAACCCAATATGTTGGTTTCTTGGCTCTCATATCGTTTAATTCGTTAATTTTGACACTAGCCCTTTATATTTGTGTACATACCCGCCATCCTTTTCATTTTCATTTAAACGTTTTCTTTACTTTTTCTCTTTTAATCCCAAATTTTCAGTTTTTGGTAAAAAACTCTCCATAAATTTCTGTTTTTCCTCTTCCTTTTCCAATTTTTTTTTTTTTTGGTTTCTTTAAACAGTACTTTCCTGGCTCTTTCTCCTCATTTATCTTTTCTATTCTTTGTCTTTGCCTTTTTCCATGCTTAGTAAACATTTTGTGCTGTACTTGTACCAAAACTTAATTTTTTTAAGGGCCCATCAGGGGGCAAGGTTTGGTGAACTTGAGCCGCATGTGCGCGTCCCTGCGTTTCGGTCAGGGTTTTCGAGTCCCCCTAGTTCGTGCTGACGTGGCGGCACTTTGTAGTAATAACCTTGTGTTGGACTTGCAAAAATGCTAATGGATGAAAAACTATCTTATCTTAACTTTTTAAAGGGGGGGCCCCCCCCTCCCCTTTTTGCCTAACCCATGTACTCTTCTATTTTTTCTTCTATCTCCCTATTTTCTTTTACTACTTAAAAATTTCTTTTTCCTTTCTTTTCTTTCCCCTTCTCTTATGTTTTTCTTTTGGCAGCACTTTTTTTTTTAAAACCAAAAAAGAACCTTTTTTTTGTCCCCCCGTATTCTTACTAAATTTTCTTTTTTTTTGAACACTTTGGCACTTCTTTTCAATTTTTTTTTTTCATTTTCTTGATTTCTATTATTTGGCATAAGCTTTCTTGGTCTTTTTCTTGTTCTATCTTCCCCTGTCTTTCTTTCATCTTTCTTTCCTCTTTTGCCATCTTTAATTTTTTATGTAAAATGCATTAATTTTCAGCTTTTTACTACCTTTTCGTTGTCTTTTTTACAATTTAAATTCGTCCACTATATTTTTCAGTATAGTTTTTTCTTTTTCCAAACAAAAACCCTTTTTTTCCATCTTTTCATTTTTCCTCATCTCGGGACTGTGTCTTCTAGCTTAAAAACCTTTTTCTGGGTTCCTTTTAAGCCCCAGTAAATCTTTTTTTTATGTTTAAAACATCAAAGGGTCCCGGAGGGGTTTCCCCCATTTTTTTCTTTTCTCATTTCTAATTTTTTCCCTTTTTTGGCTAATCATTTGAGGACGGGCTTTTCACTAAAAAACTTCCCTGAGGTATTCTAGGTCTCCTTTTTGGGTTTTGTGGTGTGTATTTTCCTAGTTGTAACATACAGGAAAGAGTATGCTTACGTCCCTCTCCAAAACTCTATTCCGCTTTACTTGAATCCTGAAACTTCTTGCTTAACACTTTGCATCAAGGTTTTTTCCAGGTTCTATGCTTTTTACGGGGAACTGAGTTTTTTATGCCCCCTTGCTTTGTCCTTTTCAATTTTTTCCACGACCCCTTCACTTCATCGTCCACACAAACGATCTTCTCAAACAATTTTTTCCCGACCATTTATGTCTATACATTGCTATAAAACTCCCCTTTCTCTTTTTTTTCAAAAGTTTTGGGGGTTTTTTGTCTTGAAAGTCTTTCCTCATATGGTAAAACCTCAGTTTGGAGCCATTTTGTGGGTGCTCCTTGTATTCTCTTATTTATTTTTCCTTCTTTATGTGGGACCAAAAAACTGCCGCTTTCCAAACCTTGGGCGAAAACAAAGATGTTATCAAATTTTTTTAAACACTCTTCTCCGATATTTGAACATTTTTATTTTCCTCAGCAACTGATTGTATCCCTGTATCTTGTTTTTATCTTTCAGGGGCAAAATCTTTTTCCATACCTCAGATCTTTTTCACCTTTGTTTTTGATTACCATTAATTTTTTCCCTCGAAAACTTTCCTCCTGTCTCATTTTTTTTTCTGCCCACTTACACTTTTTCACTTTTTTTGCATTAAAAATCCATTTCCCAAGTTGACTCCCTCGAAAAAATCTTATTCATGACTTTTTGTAAAACCTCACAGCCCTCTTTATTTCTATTTTTTTATAATTTTGATCTCAGGAATAAAACCATAAACTGTTCCCCTCCCTCTGTATATCATTATATAGACCAGACATCCGGGGGCCAAAAAATGATCCTTGAGGAGCCCACTTATCAAAATGCACCATTTTGACTTTGATCTTTTTTACTGTTCTCATTCTTTGCTCAAAAGTCTTCCATCCCCTTCAGCAAACCACCCTTCAATCCTCCTACATGTTCTAGCTTTCCCAAACGTCTCTGTGAGGTACCTTTTTCAAAGCCTTCTTTAGGGGCCCCGTATATGCAATCGCCCCCCCCTTCTCTTTCCGGTGCACATCGTCCTCGGGAAAAGCTTTAAAAAATTCTTGTACATGACATTCTCCTCTAAAACCCAAAATAGCCCCGCGAGTGGTTTTTTCTTCCAATTTTCAACCCTCTGTCCTTCACAATTTTTTTACCATTTTTGCACTACCTTGTTAATGATTCTGGCTTGTAATTTTTGGGGTTTTCTTTTTCTCCCCTTTTTAATTTGGGCCAATTTCCCTTTCCCAATCAAGCGGGAAATCTGCCCTCTTTAATGAACTATCAAAATTACACATGTAACTTCGGTGTTTTGGGTTTCTGCATCTTTATTTTCCAGTTCGACACTCCATCTGGGCCGGGCTTTTCTCACATCTTTACTTTCCCCCACCTTTTTTCATCTATTACGTACTTTTATGTTTCCCCCTTTTATTTTTTTTTGCTATTATTTTTTTTCGTTTTAAATTTACTTTTTCTTGTAAAAACAGTCTGTAAGCCTTATTTATCACCCCGGCCCGTTGTAATGCTCTTAAAAACTATGCCTTTTACCTTCAGCTTTCTTTCTTTTTGTTTTTGGGTTTGCGTTGTGTGGTGTGTTTTTTCATAATCAAAAATTTTGGGCCAAACTTGGTATACCAAATCTATTTGGTAAAGGAAGAACTGATTTCATTTTTGGGAAAAACTATGGCACCCGTTGCCCTGGCACCAAATTTATGAAATTACCGGGGACCCAAAAAAA
>JACEEZ010013460.1:0-36360 GCA_016584305.1 Chionoecetes opilio | reverse complement strand
GTACCGGCTCTTGGGACCATAAAGGTCTTTTAGCTGCCTTGTACTGGCTGTATTTTCCCTGACAATAGAAAACTAGATACCACTCCGGATACAACCTATTGACAGCCTTATAAACAGCGAAACATTTTTCATAAATATATCGGTCTTTAATTGTTAACCACTTTAACTCTTTTATGATAGGAGTAACGTGATCCTTCTTTCTAGCTCCAATAGCTAGTTTAGCTGCAATATTTTGCAGTTTTAAAACGCTAAAAAGTAAAGTTGAGAAAAGTATTTGTTGAGTCCCATATACCCATACAGTAATTCATTAAGCTGAGAGAGAGAGAGAGAGAGATTAATTTAATGCCAAAAATTAGCCAAGAATGAAAAACAGCCCCCCTATCTTTCAAGCAAAATATAAATCAGCCCAACCACCAAAGCGGAAAATCCCGGGCACTGGCGGGCAGATGATGGCCAGTTAATGAAATCCCTCATTATACCTGACCCTTGCCATCAGGTGCAGCAGTTAATAAAAAAATAAGTCACTAATGTGGAACTCGACCCACCCAGCCCCATATGATGTCCGTAGGTGCCCGCCTCTTTACCTTGCCCTATTAATAGTCCTTGGTTTATGGAGCAAAAAACATTAATGTGAAGGATATGTGTTGTGATCCATTCACAATATCGTCAGTCAGTTATCGTAACTTATTAATGGTTTTTCATTCGACGGTACACTTCTGTCAGTGGGGTTTTGTTTTGTTTACAGTTTATCAACTGTGAGCGCCGAGCGGGCGAGCCTCGAACACCACTGTCAGCCGTTCTGGCGAGGCACGAAAACGAGAGAGAAGCCGCAAGAAGCCGTAAGAAGCCGGCTTCTTACGGCTTCTCTCACCAAAATTCGCCTTTGATATCAACTTACTAAATAATACCCCACATCTCATCTAACCCAACCCTTATAGCCGACAATCACATATTCAATATACTAGGGAGGAAAGGATGGGGCGGTATAGGAAGATATATTAATTTCCGCCATAAATTCCCCCACACGCCACCATGGCGTGATCTTCTTCTTCTTGGACCTCTACCGCTGAGTATCGCTTCAAACTAGGCGCATCACTGGCTGAGTTGTACCACAGAAAGCCAGATAATGATAATATAAGTCTCTCATACCAAAGAAAGATCCTTGTAATACTAATTACAATCCAGCAATAGTAAGAAAAATCCTTGTAAATAACAGAAATAAGCCTTAGATAGTAAAAAAAGAAACGGCAGGCAGGAGAGCTCGACGGCTACTGATGCGCGTCAAGCTGTAGAAATGTCCCATTTGAAGCACTAGACTTGCCCGAGCATGGGCTTCGTTGGTTTTGGGGACAGACTCTTCATAAAAGGGACAGTTCCAAAAAACCCTTTACTCTTCCTTTACATCTATTCCAAAGGGGAACTGTCGCCAAGAATTTCCGCGTCGGCGAGCGTTCCACCGTCGGCGACAGTTCTCGTTTGATGCTTGGGCGACAGTTCCTATCGGCGACGTTCCATAAACCCTTTGCAAGTACCAACTACAAGGTATTTGACTATACAAAGCGCCGCCAGGGTCAGCACGAACTAGGGGGGACTCGAACTAGAGAGGGAGAGAGATAGCCCTGAGAGAGAGAGAGAGCGAGAGGTTAGAGAGAGATATATAGTCTGAGAGAGATCGAAAGAGACAGAGAAGAGGAGAGAGAGGGAGAGTAGTAAAAAAAAGAGAGGGAGAGTGAAGTGGAAAGTGGTAGATTTCCACCTTCCACCTCAAGTCCCGCCCCCTCTAGGCTCCACGGGCCCTTTGACGGTGACTCAAGGGGCGGGAGGGAGGGCGGCTTCCATATAATTGCTCGAGGGCCTCGGCCGACTTAAGTGAGATTGCCAACCATTGGAAAACTCATATCGAAATGCACGACCTCATGTCAAGAGCTTCCTAAAAAGGCCGAGATCATACCGACGGAGTAACGTTTGCAGTGAGGGGGTTTAACGTTTGGCAAGGTTTAGCTATGCATGGTGGCCACATTCAACAACGTCCAGAGATTGTAGCAAGGGAATAAACGTTCTTAGCGGTGGAGTAAACGTTGACAAGGACTGCTGATGTTATATTACCGTTCAGAGATTGTAGCAACTGAATAAACGTTCGTAGCGGTGGAGTAAACGTTTGGCAAGGACTGCGGGGGCCATATTAAACGTCCAGAGATGCAGCAACGGAATAAACGTTTGACAAGACGCGCACCTCTGCCCTGGCTGGAGGAAACGTTTGACAAGGACTGCTGGGGCCACATTAAACGCCCAGAGATTGTAGTGAGGGAATAAACGTTTGCTAAGGACTGCTGGAGATTGTAGCCACGGAATAACGTTTCACAAGGACTGCAGGTGTTATATTACCGTCCAGAGATTGTAGTGAGGGAAAAAACGTTTGTAGCTGTGGAGTTAACGTTTGCAAGGACTGCTGGGGCTAAATTACCGTGCAGAGATGGCGGCGATGGAGTGGTCGTGTGATAAGGGCTGCTGGTGTCACTTTCCCCGTCCAGGGGTTGCGGGGACCACCTTGCTACGAGTGTGTGCTGCAACTGTTCCTTCACCTGTAAGTGTGTCGAAACCCCAGCTGACTTTTATTTTTTTTTACCTTAAATTGCTGCATTGTCTCTGAGTAGGATTGTGAATATGATTGATTGATTGATTGAATGCCTAAAAAGGTGAATGTGCTAGACATCAGAGGTCATATGGCACTAGGGCAACGCTTTATAAAGGGTCAGGGTTAAAGAATAATAGGGGAACGATGAGGGAAGGGGAAAGAACGGAATGTTACAGCAGGAGGGTTTTAGATCAGATGTAGGATGTGGATTTGTTGGGGGAAGGAGGTTACATTTTCCAGGGAGAAGGAGGGGATTCCCGGGGAGAATGTCCGCAAGACAGGGAGGTGGGGAAAAGGGAGGAAAAATGAGGGAAGGAACTGGAACGGGCAGGAGAAAGATGGGGGCAGGATATTAGGACATGTTGGACAGTGAGAGGAACTTGACAGGGTGTGCAGAGGGTTGGGGAGGAGCGTGACATGAGATAGGAGAAGTGCAATGCTTCACTCATTATTTTGTGTTCCATTGCTCTAAAACACGTCAACTTTTTAGCTGCTTCACATAAAAAAAAACCCATTCTTTGCAATTTTATAATATCATTGTAGCTACTATACAGGACATGTGCACCTTATGAAAGAAGACTGCTTGCTGCCTTCAATATCTACTTTGCCGCAAGATTGATTGATTATGCCAAAAAGGTGAATGTGCCAGCCATCAGAGTCATATGGCACTATGGAAAAGATATAAAGGGTCAGGGTTAAAGAATAATAGTGAAACGATGAGGGAAGGGGGAAAGAACGGAATGTTACAGCAGGATGGTTAGATCAGATGTAGGATAAGAAATAACAAATAAGGAAGCTACAAGAGGCGTAATAATAAGACACACGCGGTGGTTCCTGTAAAAAATTTGTGTTCACCAGAGCACTATACTATACTGTATATTTTGTCTTTGATGTGAGGAAATTAAATAAGGTATCTTCTCCCCTCCTGCCAGCTCCCATGCCCCCCAGCCCCCGCCCCGCCCCTCCAGGACGCCCCTGCCCTACACACACCCTGCACCCGAGGCACACCCCTCCGCCCCCAAACCCCCACGCCACTGCTCATGGAACCTAGAGAGAATGCCTCTCTAGCTTCCTTGCCACTGCCTCACAAGGTAAACATTGCTTGTCATATACACACACATCATATATTATATATATATATATATATATATATATATATATATATATATAAACTGTATATAATGTTATATAATATATATATATATATATATATTATATTAATATATATAATTATATATATATATATATATATATATAAACATTAAGCAAACATAAATAACAGGTTAAACTGTATAGTGCTTTAGATTTACAAGCAATGTGTCACAGTTATTATTCACATAAGATGTGCTGCATCAAAATGACCCAAACTCTCTCTGCATATATAGTGAGTAAAAAAATTGCTTGTATGTTAAATGTATTCAATATTTTTTGAACTATTTACTTGTAATGCAAGTGTGGGCAGGTGTTTGGGAAAAGGCCTCTTGTATGAAAATAAGCTAACAAGTATTTAAGTCCCATGAGCTGTTAGGACCAGAGCTCTGTAACATGACAGCAGCCCCTCACACACCTAACCTCCCCAATTGTTTGCTTCATATTTCAGAGAAACAACTCCACCACCACAAGCAAGGCAAAAAAATACAAGCATCCCAGTGTAGATCAGAGGCCACACATTGCCTTTTATCCTATCATCGGCAATATACCCTACCCCAGACACCCAGGAAAAACATTCTATTTTGCCGGGCTGTTTGGGCAGAAGCTAAAGGGGGAAAATGCAGTGATGCCGGCCGGGAGGAAACCTTGGAAGACGCTCTCGTCCGGAAAGTTGAAATGAAAGACCGAGAAAACTCCATTGACCGATCTGTTGCGGGGCCTGTTTATGGACGATGAGGACATGCCTTCTTTAGGGGCTTATGGTGTCTGTGATGTTGAAGCTTCCCCTTGTGTACTGCAGCAAGAAGACACCTTAATCACTACCCACAATAACATGACCAACTCCATTCGTGAAGATCCAAACGTTAGCAGCTTTAGTAATGATTCCCAGCCATGCCGAGCCAAGAAGCAAAGCAGATGAGGGTTGGGTTTTGGGATCGACGGTCTCTCGACTGTCCAGGCCGTCCATGGGCGCCGCTTTTGACGAGACCTGGACGAAGAAGCTTACAGACTAATACACAAAATACACCGCAGGGAATCTTGGGGTGCGCTGAGCGACGACAGAGTCTGATTGTGTGATGGGGTTGATGGTGGTGATCTTAGTGTTAGAACATAAGAATATAAGGAAGCTACAAGCGGCTTGAGATCTACACGAGGTAGTTCCGTGTTCTATCGTTATTGCGTTGTTGATGTGTCCCGTTAGTGTCGTAAGAAAATAAGAACGTAAGAAAATAAGAGAGAGAGAGAGAGAGACGACATTTCCTTCCTACTTTTCTGGCGAGTCACTGTTTCATGGAAAATCCCCGCGTTGCTTTCACAGATCTGTAGGGAATGCAGCTTTCTTCATCAATTTTCTGACAATTACACATCCCTCTTTATCTGAACCATGCTCAACTTTTAGGAGAACATAAGAACATAAGAAAATAAGGAAGCTACAAGAGGCCGTGAGATTAATTCGTATGAGACCTACAGTGGTAGTTCCTGTTACTTATAGATACCAGCATCCACCTTTTATCCCCATCCATAAAACTGTCTAGCCTTCTTTTAAAACTCCCTATTGACTCCCCACTAACTATAGGTACCTAACAATTGAGTCCATTCCAATCATTTACCACCCTATTTTGTGGGTGGTAGGGTATTTCAAGCGTGGATACACAGGCTTAATAATGCGTAATGTCAGGCAATGTGTGTGTGTGTGTGTGTGTGTGTATTCGCGTGATGTGTGCAGTCTTGCGTAACCTTCTGAGATGATTGGGCTACCTGATATGACTCATACGTAGGAAATACCGGTTTATATATATATGGCTTTTTTTCTGCTTCTTTTTTCCTACTGTGAGGGGATATGGGAAGTGCGCTGTCCCGGGATATTACCCAATAAAGGATATATGCACGTGCACTCTAGGTAATTATATCAGCCATGCATAAATCAACAAAGCAAATCCACTCCCACTTCATTTTAAAGCTCCCTAAGATAAGAATTAATAAAGCAGTACCTATAATAGCTTACTGTTATTTATAAGCGTACCTATAGAGAGAGATAGTGAGGGTATTATCGAAGAAGTGTATGTGTGGGGGAGGGAATTAAACGCTGATTGACTACGGAGGAATACACGAGCGCACTGAGTGGAATGCGGGTGTCATCACTGACCTTCCCTAACAATGGACTGGAACTCGATCTATACGAGTGTTACAGGTTTCAAACAAGGCCTCTTAATTGATCTTCCCTGTTTTCTTATAGGCGAATTTTGGTGAAGAAGCCGTAAGAAGCCGGCTTCTTGCAGCTTGCGTTTTCTGTTATGGCGGGGCACTTTTAAGAAGCCGGCTTCTTACGGATTGGCCCAGCTGGTCAAGCCGGAAGAAGCCAGCTGGAAGAAGCGAGAGCCAGGGCTCGCTTACCACGGCTTCTTGCCGCTTGGTGCCGTGACGTCAGAGATAACAACAAATATGGCGGGACGGGCAGAGATTCTCAGACAGTGAGTATCGTCGTAGAAATACTGTAATTACAGATAACAGAACACAAGTAAACACATAGATGTACATTCAGAAGCATGGACATACCTTAAGACCACGAACAAGAATATACAAGGTTAATGACACCACAGGACAACTTTAAAACAGGTGAAGAATGATCATGTCTTATCAGGCTGACGATAGTCCCTAGCAGCGACGTAGTAGTTTTTGCTGAATTCGCTGATAATATGGCACAAATTAGCCTCATTTGTACATTTAGTAGCACGGGCTTAACTATCGGACCACACTAATAGAGCTAAAATGGAATGACATGGTGATAGGAGAACGTTCGTCTGGTGAAATAACTTCTCGAGTCTTTTAACATTAACACAAGACGTTGTTTTTCTAATTTTACTAATTATGCTATCAAAAAGCAGACAGGAAAGCTTTCGCTGATTCCATATGCTCCAAATTTTGGTTCTTAGAGATCTCTCACACTTGGTTGAGAAAACAGTGAAAATGTTGGAACTCTCGCCGACGGGAGAGGAGTACCCATAAACCTTCACCATCATCCGAATTCCCACCCACAAAACATTGCCCAAGATATCTTAAGTATGCATGCCATTTACTGTGACGGTACATGAACAAATAATGTGTAGGAAGAGGTGCTGATAGGTATTGTGGAATGACTAGCATTGCGTTGAGGGAAAATCTTAAGAACAAGGGTCCACGGTAAGCTGACCCAAATGTGGCTCTATGTGATTATACCATTACTGTCCTTAAAAACCATCTGTTTCAGATTTAATGAGTGCCGATCCTTACGTTGCCTACATGGCCGCGATATTAATTTCAGGTTCTGAGAACAACTAAGTCCAGTAGGTTAGGGTAGTTCAGGTCAGGTTAGTTAGTAGGTTAGTGCACAGCCCGATGGGCTCGAGGGGGGTGGTGCTAGGTTTAGGTCTGTAGAGTTTTGTTCATCTTTAGAATAAAGGCTCAACCTCCTATCTTCTTCTTCTTCTTATAGCCAACAAGGTTGGAAAAGGTCGGATAACCAGGAGTTTGGGTGGGGAGCACACATATAGGGAAATATTGCCCCGAAAAAGTCTATGAACTAGGGAAATTTCCCTATTTATGGATTTTTTTGTAGGCGCAATTTTTTTTCCTTATGGTGTGCTCCCCCACCCAAAAACCCCCGTAACCCAGTCCCCAAGCTTGTTAGCATAAGAAGAAGAAGAAGATAGGGGGTGTGGAGCCCTTGTTCTTAGTTTTTTACATATATATATATATATATATATTATATATATATATATATATATATAATATATATATATAATATATATAGTTATAGTGTATTCTGATATTTTGGTTTAAATTAGTATGTTTATGAAAGAAGGATTAAGGGTATTTTGGCTGCTACATGAGCTTATGTTGGACATACAGATTAATGCGTGTAAATGATGTACAGTAAACCCCTCGCTTTGACGAACAAATTGGGGAAAGGATGCGGGATTATAATTATCCGAGTGATCCGAACTTTTCGCATATAACAAATTGGGTCGTTATATGAGGTGAAAGTTCCCTATTTCCGACTAATTCCGTGTATCGTGAACTTTGTCCGTTCACCATCTGACGAAGTCGTTATACTTACAACTACATGAGCCATCACAAAAATACTACACGAATACAGGGCAATTAAAAACAATCAGAATCCGTACAACGCAATACTGAACTATTGGTAAAAGCCGCATATACCGGACTGGCAGAAAAAGTTATTGAAGCGATATTTGTTATCTAAATTAAGGTCCCGTAAAAGCGGGGTTGTGTGTATACACTAAACTTGAGAAAAGTACTACAGGAGCATCAGTGTATATACCTAATACGTTCGTTGGGACATTAAGTAGGGTTAGGTTATGGGTCAGAGTGTTTTGCATATCGGAAATACAAAATTATGAAAACTCGTATGAGGAAATTGTATTTGTGAATATGAATGTTAATCGATTTTATGGCTACTGTTCGGTTGCAATTATCTGACCAATCAGTATTACACTGGTTCCTTGGCATTAAATTCTGAGGTTTTAATAAAAAATTGAATTTTTTAGTTTTATAGTTGGATTATTTTGCTTCTGTTATAATTTACTTGTCCTTATAAAAACTTCTATAAAGGACAGTCACAGCAATAACATACCTCTTTATATTATTTGCATTTCCTTGTAATTTACCCGTTTATCTATAAAGGTGGCAAATATCGGAAAAATTTAGGATGAAACTAATGAACATGACTATTGGTCATGTTATGAACAAACACTCAAATGATGTCTGTCTCTATTCCTTTCATGGACAAGGGTTTAATCTGCAATAGTAACAAGTCTATGTTTAGGTATGTATGTTCCGGTTGCATGAAGGGTTATCCGGACCGAAGATGAAGGAGAAGGACTTGAGGCGAAGGAGTTGACGAGGGGGAGTAAATAAATAAATAAATATTCGTATTTCCATGAAACATGATTTTACTATCAAACTTACATCACAGATGTTCTATGTAATATATACTTAAAAATGAAACTTCTTCGAAAGTCACGCAAATAAAAAAAAATAATCAAAAGAAAGTCCAACGAAACATTAAAAGGAAATTAATTATAAATAAAACAATAAGAACTAAAAGCACTTCAAATATCTTTGAAATACTACTAACATATGCAAAACTGTTTGTGATTGGGGAAACAAATTATAGTTCACTTTGGGTCAATTAAAAGTAAATTTATAAGCAAGACTAGAAGTGTAGACTTCCATAATTAATGATGCAGTAGGCAAAATTGTTCCATAGTTAAGCCTTTGTACAGTGATGCGGTATGGCACCAGCCTGTTCTGGCTCTTGGCACATAAATGTCTTTTAGCTTGGTGTTGTAATGGCTGTATTTTCCGCCAATGGAAAATAGATACCACCGGATACAACCCATTGACAGCCTTATAAACAGCGAAAACATTTTTCATAACTATTCGGTTCTTTAATTGTTACCACTTTAACGCTTTTATTGATAGGAGTAACGTGATCCTTTTTCTAGCTCCTCAATAGGCTAGTTTAGCTGAATATTTGGCAGTTTAAAAACTCCATAAAAGTAAAGTTGAGAAAAAGTATTTGTTGAGTCCCATATACCCATACAGTAATCATTAAGCTGAGATAGAGAGAGAGAGAGAGAGATTATTTTAATGCCAAAAATTTGCCAGGAATGAAAAACAGCCCCCTATCTCCAAGCAAAATATAAATCAGCCCAACCACCCCCCTTAGCGGAAAATCCCGGGCAACTGGCGGCAGATGATGGCCGTTAATGAAATCCCTAATTATACCTGACGGTAATCAGGTGCCAGCAGTTAATAAAAAATAAGTCACTAATTGAAATCGACCCAGCCAGCCCATATGATGTCCGTAGGTCCCGCCTCTTACCTTGCCCTATTCAATATTCCTGTCTTATGGAGCAAAAAAAACATTAATGTGAAGGATATGTTTGTTGGATCCATTCACAATATCGTCAGCCAGTTATCGTAACTTATGAATGGCTTTCATCGACGTAGGCCCTACACTTTCGTCAGTGTGGTGTTTGTTTACCAGTATCAGCTGTGAGCGCGAAGCGGGCCGAGCCTCGAACACCACTGTCAGCCGTTCTGGCGAGGCACGAAAACGACGGAGAGAAGCCGCAAGAAGCCGTAAGAAGCGGCTTATTACGGATTCTCGCACCAAAATTCGCCTTATGAGTAGAGATGAAATACAAGCAAGGGGACTCATCCACGTCTGGCAGCGCGGCTTCGGCAGGCAGCAGCGCAGCAGCAGCGCAGCAGCATGATGGAAGCCCGTGAGGTGGAGGGATATCGACACCAAACTTCACCAGGGAGTATAGATGTCTTTGGTAATATTTAGTAGGGAGCGAAGAACCCCTTGAGGAATCCATGATCCCTGGTGATATCCTATGGTGCTAGCACAGGCGTGGGAGCTAGCTGACTGTCTTCTTCAGGAAGGCCACAGGTGAGGCGGAATAACTGCGGGTTTTACTCTAAACTTTTTGAGTGTGGCGCTGGAGCCGCCAGCTCCTCCGACACTGTAGGTTTGGCAGGATTAAACGTCTTAGTACTCGTTATTATAGAACTTAGTGATAGTGAGATGTTAGATATATGTCATATTAATCAATGTAGCACCCGTGTGTCACCTTAAATAAGGGTGATTTAAAGATGTTATGATGGGGTGGGAACTGATTGCGGGGTCAGAGTGACGGAGAGGCCTTGCCGCGGGGCCTCCCCATATCAACAAATATTCACTATTCAACATACACACACACCACTTCTACACCAAAACATAGCAACACAGGCTCCTTACTTATTACATCTTATTATCTGATACATTAAAACTCCTAAAACGCAAGCATTCGAATAAAACGCGAAGTAGTTTTGAGATGATGGGGACAGAGGGCGGGGAGAGGCAGTCTGGCATGCCATTCTTGCCCTGAAAATATGCTCGCGGATTGTGAGTGGTCGAGAAGTTTTAAAAACTGTTGTCATTGGCTGGTGACTGATGATGAGCTTGATGACGCATTCATACTCGTTAGCAAGTCAGCGCGCCTTCCGACCGTTAACGACCGACGAGGGAGGCTTTGTAGCTTCTTTAGTCGTAAGGAAAAGAAAGTTCGGCGAGGTTCGTTGCTGGCGCTACTACCTTTGTGCTGGGTCCGCCCAGGTATGCTAAGGACAAATGAACTCCCTATTTCAAAGTCGTCAGCATGTCCACTGCCTTGATTATAAGAAACCTCTTGATTTCTTCGTGTAGTTCGAAGACCGTGTAAGTAGTACGTGGAAGGAGCACCTCACTTCCGTGTTGGAAAACAGGAACACTATGTTCAGCCTCCAATTTCCACAACAATCATGCAAAAGAGACCAAGGCCCAAGCAGACAAAATAATTTTTAATATTTAATTCAAACCTCCTTATAAATATGATATGAATTATTATTGTTTTTCAGCATTGTCCGTACCCCCAGGTTGGTAAGGTTCGACCCCCTGTGTACAGGTACCCCAGGGTAAAAACAATGCTCTAGTTCAAGACTCGCCGGAGCGACTTTTTTGTCCGTCGCGACGTAAGCCAAGGACACCCTACAGGCTGCCATCAACTTCTCCCTCCGACTGCAAGTTGGCAGAGGGCACGAGGGGGAAGCATAAGCCTCAATTAATTAACAGTGCACCAACGAAAACCGCCTGCACACACGTAGCGAGGGCCAGCCCTCCCCCCCCATCTCAGCCTTTAGAAATAACATATAAGGCCAACCACCTGGAGGCCTCAAGGAAGATAAAACCCCAAAGGGCGCAATAGCGTGTGAAATATTAATAAAAAAATACTAGAAAATAAATATAGGGTGGAGTGCAAAAGCTTTTTTGTCTCATCAAGTTTCATCTAACGGGAACTTTCAGGACGAGCTCGCACCGCAGTACGTCTAATCTCTGAGACGGAAACTGAGAGACATGAAGCGCGAAGCGCCATTGTACGCTTTAGAAGAAAAAAAAAAAAAAAAAAAAAAAAAAAAAAAAAAAAAAAAAAAACAACAAAAAAAAAAAAAAAAAAACAAAAAAAAAAAAAAAAAAAAAAAAAAAAAAACGTGAGCGTTGGAATGTAGTTACGAGGCGCGGAAAAAGAGGGAAGCAATGTTTCCATAATATGCAAGAACCGTATTAGCTACGAGAAAACTTAGGGAGGGTTACAAAAAAATCCAGATATCAACAGGCGGCCCTGTGGTATAAGCAAATTTAATTCCATGATAATACGACCAAATAAGTTTTGTGGTTAGGTCATACTAACCAGAAAAAGAAAATATTCCAGAAAGAAATCAAAGGAAAAATTGCATACATCTAAAAATCTTGTGAATAAGAAATGTACATTTTTTCAAAAGTGGATACGATTTGCAGACAAGGTCTCCGTTCAAGACATAACAATATTGTTAGGACTGGATGAAAGATAGATGTATGGTGCATCAATAAGCTGCTGGTCATTGAACGGACAAGGGATGCGCAAAATATAAAACTATACATCGAAAATCTGTAAATAAGCAAAAAGAAACGGATAGATGCTTAGGGTAGATCTCGTTGAGCTTAACAAACGTATTCATGCCATTTTGCTTCTTGGGTCAATAGTTTCCTAGTAAAAAATAGGAAACGCAATAAAGGTAGTGTTTCTGACATTTTAAGCTGCCAAAAATTGGTCGTTTTATTTCCTACAGAGTAAAAATGATCTCAATACCAAATTGTTCATCTTGGCGAAAGAACAATAATAAATGTTCTATATAGTTTTTTCACAGAACCCTGCCAGTCAAAGAACAGCTATGAATTGTTTTTTGATAGTAAAGAACGCATTTCCCGTATAGATACGGGAAAAGTTCAGAAGCAGAAAAGTTTAGTGCTGCCAAAAAAATCCTGCCTAAACCGTTTTCCAAAATCCGCTCTTTTATCCGTATTTAGACCGCCAAAAATGCCTGAGACAGTTTTCTGCACGCCAACTGTGTGCAACGGCCACCGTTAACCCACCAATTTACACACTTATAAACATAAAACTCGTTATTACATACACAACACGGGGGATATGTAGTAGCAGACCCGATGGATGGATTGGTTACGAGGAGGCCGACAAATATAACTCGTCACAGGCAGCGCCTCTGTCTCTGACTTTTTACTATTACTGACTCTACTGAACTTCATATATATGAGTTAAAGAGCTGAATACAAGCAAGGGACTCATCACGTCTGGCAGCGCAGTGCCTTCGGCAGCAGCAGCAGCAGCAGCAGCAGCATGATGAAAGCCGTGAGGTGGATGGATATCAACACCAACTTCACCAAGGGAGATAGATGTCTTTGGTAATATGTAGTAGGGAGCGAGAAACCCCTTGAGGAATCCTATGATCCCTGTGATATCCTTTTATGTTGCTATCACAGGCGTGGGAGCTAGCTGACTGTATCTTCGGGCCAGAAGCCCACAAAAACACTTAACCGACCGTTTTGGTCGGTAGTCAACGACTGAACCCACAGCGCGGAAAAGACGTCGATTCGTCGTGTAACCGTGCACACTGGCCAAAGCACTGCCTCAAGACCGGTATAGCAGAGGTCGGAAGTCTCAGGCATGCTCATTATTGCTTAGTTATGCTATAAATATTCTTTTTTATAGGTGAATGCATGTTGACATAAATCGCCATTTCAATGGGTAATTCATATAAGTAAGAAATAAAATACAAGGAACTTCTGTCTTCGGACGTCTGGCAGCGACAGACGCGCACTCTGGCACGGACAGATAATTGGCAGAGTTGGTTTTGGCACTGCTACTGCAGAACGAGAGATCATCTGGCGAAGGACGTCGGTTTCGTGATCGCCTTGACCCTTTGGCACTGAGCCGACTTCAAGAGATCATTCGGCACTACCGGTTCCAGGGCATGAGGGATTCAGTCATAGAGGAGGCTGGATCCGTTTTTGAGGAGGAGGCGAGGCGGTCTCATCGCCATTCCTACCCCACACAAGTCTGGTGACCCTGCGGTGTGGCTAGTGGCTCCTTTCAACCAGTATTGGAGACATATCGGGTAAGTCATATTCATAGACACAATTCGTAAGCACTTAGGATACTATGAAGGGTCAATTAGGGGGTTTGCTTTGTAGACTACTGTCTAGGGATTGGCTTATTAAGGACAGAATAGTCAGCATAATAAATAGTATGTATGAGGACACAACGGGCAGTGTACAGGCTTGGGGGACATAGGACAGAGTGGGTATGTAGCGAAGAGGGGTGGCAGGGCTGCGTGTTATCACCGTTACTTTTTGGCTTATATACAGAGGAATTAGCAATTAGGTTGAGAAATTCGGGCTATGGATAGGGTTGGGGAGGAAAAGTTGAGCAGTTTACTATATGCTGACGGACATAGTTGTCAGAGTTGAGTAAAGTAGGAGAACTCAGAGATGTTACATATAGTCACAGTATGGGAGGGATTTTGGTCTGAAAGTAACAGTGAGAAAAGTCAGCAGGTCCTGGTTATTAAATTGGAGAGGCAGCAGATGAGGGTAGGAGTTGGAAATGTGAGACCTGAGGATAGCGCACCGAGTCATATAAATACTAGGTATCACGGTAGATGGGAAGGGAGCAGATTAGGACGAAACAGGATAAAAATAGGAAAAGCAAATCAGTGGGGGGAAGGCCTTGTAGTGTAGCAAGATGTAGGCAACAGGTATGATGGTAGTAAGAAGGTTGTGGAAAGGCATGGTAGTACTGAAGGCCTCATGTATGGGGCAGAGTGTAGAGGTGGACGGTAGGAGAGCAGACAAGTAGAGGTAGTACAGACCCAGGGTAGTAGACTTGCACTAGAGGCAAACAGGTATGTCGCAGTGGAGGCGATCAGGGGAGAGGCAGCGGTGGAGTACTTTGCGGAGGAGAATAGGAAAGTCAGTGCTTAATACAAAATAGGTTAGAAAAATGGATATGAAAACAGGTGGCTCGAAAAGTTAGAGTGATAGGGCAGAGTAGTAAATGGGATACGATCAAGCAGACGGTGGAGAGGGAAATGGGGTTACAGGAGGTTTCCAGATAGGATACCACCAGTCTTAGTGAGGGGAGTTAAAGCGAAAGGGGAATGACCCAAGTTCAGAGAAGGGCAGGGAGATGTGGAGACAGAGGATGGAGGTAAGAGTCTACTGAATGTACAAGGGGAAGACCACACCAAAGTGTGAGGTTTTTATGATGTAGCTTGGGGAGTAGTTAATATTTAAAGCAGGACTCAATCTTTGGAGGTCAATAGTAGAACATTATAGATGGGCAAACGAAAGGACAAGCAAAGGATATGTCAAATGTGTATAGGGTAGACTAGATGAAAAAACTGTAGATCACTGGTATTAATGTGTCCAAGGTTTTTTTTTTTTTTTTTTTTTTTTTTTTTTTTTTGTTAGATGAGGAAAGAGAGGGTTATAGCAATAGTGGCACGGGAGGTAGGCGGGGATCACTGGGATAGAGTGGCAGATGGGAACATAGATGGGATCATGGAATTTTCTTTTAGGTTTGAGTAGGGTACAGGAACACAATAGACGAATCATCGAAGGGCGTTAAAGTATTTTTAGAAAAAGGCTTGGGTAAAAAGAGCAGAGAGTTAGGGCCTAAATCTATACAAGCCCTGAGGGAGCCAGCGGAAAATAGGCTTGAACCGGATGAAAACCGCGGGTTTTAGCTCCCCCACTGGAAAGAAGAAGAAGAAAGGAAGCCTATGTCAGTGTGTTCAACCATTCATGTGTTAGAACAAAAATGCTAGTCGTTGTGTGTGGGTTTGTGTCCACAAATTACACGGTTGTGTTGTATGATACAACACAAGCCCTAGTGTCAAAAAATCAGACTCTCCAGATAAATTAAAGAACCCTACCTTTTTAAAAATGCTGTCCCAAACAATGTGTATCAATGAGGGTATAGTGCAGTTAAAACCAAAATTACGACCCGGTGCTAAACGTCTATTGTGAACATTTTGTTCTCAAACAGTGTTATAGTTCTAGGGTGTTGTAGCCATACCGTAGATAACACTATAGTCGCCAGTCACTTGCCCACTGCACTAATGTCGTCAGGAACAATAATTACGAATTTTAGCACACTACATACTTTATGCTGCCACTGACGACGCATGCATTTGCATATGCACAGTTTATATTATGTTACATCACACTACATGTCTCAGTGACACATTACAAGTATGTAGTAATGACTAAATTCGTAATCTATTGTGCCTGGCGACATAGCGCAGTGGCAAGGGATGGCGACTATAGTGTTATCTACGGTACAAACAGCTGTGGGAAATGATATATACACAAGGGGGTCTGGTTACCCAGTGAGGTTAGGTACGTAATCAATTCCCCAGTTGGGTTAGGTTAGCATGAGGGTCTTAGGTGGGCACTCCCCCCCCCCAGTTGGGTTAATTTAGTTAACTATCATGAGGGTCTAGGTGGGCACTGCCCCGCAGTTGGAGTTAATTTAGTTAACTAGCAGAGGGTCTAGGTGGGCACTGCCCCCCCAGTTGGGTTAATTTAGTTAAATGCATGAGGGTCTAGGTGGGCCACTGCGCCCCCCAAGTGTGGGTTTAATTTAGTTAATAGCATGAGGAGTCTAGGTGGGGCACTTGCCCCCCAGGTGGGTAATTTAGTTAACTAGCATGAGGGTCTAGGTGGACACGCCCCCAGTTGGTTAATTTAGTTAACTAGGCATGAGGGTCTAGGGGACACTGCCCCCCAGTTGGGGTTAATTTAGTTAACTAGCATGAGGGGCTAGGTGGACACTGCCCCCCAGTTGGGTTAATTTTAGTTAAAATAGCACATGAGGTCTAGGTGGGCACTGCCCCCCCAGTTGGGTTAATTTAGTTAACTAGCATGAGGTTATGTGGACACTGCCCCCCAGTTATGTAGGAGAGTACTTGTCAATAGGAGATTGGTTGAAACTACATATTTTACCTCAATTAAGATGTATGAATATATAGGTATTTAGTTTGTTTACAGATGAGTATCCCTTGAGAGTAATGAGGTAATTACTAGCGGGTAGCAGAGGAGTAACACAGTTAAATTTTACAACAATGTTGTTGGCTATATAGTAACTTGTATAACTAGTAATTGAGGATTTGATTTATGTTGTGATGATAGAGTTGTGAAATATTTTAAGTTTTATCAAATTAGTTAATGCTCATTTTATGTTATGAAGACATTGAAAATATAGGGTAACAGGCTTAATTTGCCATGAAGAATTGGTAAATAGCAAAAATAATAGTTAGGAACAACTTGATGTAGACAGGAATGTACGTGGCACGATGTACAGGCACTGATGATGTGGAGGCATGTATGGCACACATTTGCAGTTTTATTTTCATTAAGCAAAATATATTACAATGGAATAACTTATATTAATTGTTAGTTATTAACCCCAGACCAAACCCAGTCAAGCGTGAGCAGGATCCTTGATGCAGTCACCAATGCCTGCACAGTATGCTGTGTCGGAACATCAGGCTGCCTGCAACGGCTAGGGAGTTGAGAGCCATTGGCCAGAATTCTGCGCATAGCAACTTCCAAGAGTGATTGGGGCACTAGATGGTATGTATAAGCTAACTTATAATGCTATATTTTCTTGACAATGTAAAGAATGTTATTATTGTTATAAAAGTATATATGCTTTGCATACATGTAATTTTGTGCTGTGAAGGGGTGAGAGGACAATGGAAAAAAAAACCATACCTAGAGGACTGCTAGGACATGCCTAAATGGAGACGGGTATCCATCACTTTGGAGGATTTCTAAGGAAAACAACCGTTATCGCAATTATATATCTTTGACCTTACCATAGATATAAACATAGGTAAACCAACTTATAAATATATTTCTTACTATGTTATGGTGTTTGCAGGTAACACATATGGCATCAGGACCGCCATACCAGGATGAGCCCATGTATGTCAACCGCAAGGTTTCATTCTATTAATGCACAGGCAGTGTGCAATGCTAATGGTTTGATCATCAGCTTTTGGTGAGGTTCCAGGGGTAATATAGTCCTTTCGTGTGTACCAATTTTATCAATATCAATAGCAGTTTATTTTGGCATAATGAAAAGTTTGTAAAGCAACCATCATGATGAAAAGGAAGTGTTTATATATATACATGTGTGTGTAAATATATCTTATATATATATATATAAGATAATATATATATATATATATATATATATATATTCTTATATTTATCTCTATATAATGCATTGGTATATGTTGCAGGCTCTATCATGACAACCTGTGTCATGCATCACTCTAGCCTCTATCCAAGATGTGTGGCCAGAGAGTTTGGGGATTTTCATCTTCATTGGTGTGTTATAATTAGTCTAATGGTTTCTTTTAGTCATCTAATATAATTGATGATGAGATGGATGTATTATCATTATTAAATGGTTTTCAGCTGATTCCTCTATCAATCTATACATTTTGGCTTGTTGTATTATCGAATGTATGGCAGTAATGTATTGCCAGAGGGCTTTATGGAACTGTGTTACATTTCAGGGTGACAGTTGGGGATCCTCGTATGAGCCATATGTGATGACTCCTCGCTCGACCCCAGAGGACATAACGAGGAGAATTATAAACATGCGCACAGCGCACTCGTGTTGTTGTGGAACAAATGGTCGGAGTGCTGAAAAATAGGTCAGGTAAAATTACTAATCTTGAATAACAGTTGCTATGAGACTAAGGACATACATGTACATGAACATTTCAATAATATGCCTGATCGGGTTTTAACGCTTTAAACAACCATCCTGTTAACTTAACCTGACATGTAAAAGCCCCATATACCTTTTCTTTCATATGTCTAAACTGTTACAGATGTCTGCACAAGTCAGTGCGCACCCTGCAGGTACGCGCCCATCAATGCGCTAAGGATAATCACGTACTTGCATGCTCTGCACAACCGATGTGTCAGCGTATAGAGTACCGGCTCCAGAGGTAGGCCTACATGTTCCTGTTCTGGTTGGAACAAAAATAGTTTCAGTACCTTTGCTTCAGTCATATATTGCAGTAGCAGTGATGCCAATGGCGGTTAGAATTGAGGGGACCCATTACTGTTGAAACTTGGGCAGGCTGTGGCCCCAAAAGGCAAACAAATTGTGAGACTTATGTTATGTTTATGTTTACAAAAGTGATGGTGGAAATAACTAATGAATTAGATAGATACATTTCATGTCTTCAGTGCGTATTCGCATCAACAGTATTAGAGCAAAATATTTGAGGATGTCAGACATTCTTCGTAGGACTGTCCAGAGCTTCTCGTTATCCACCGTGTTGATTCCAGCAGAATCTTTTTTTTTTCGCTTTTTGATTACAGACTTTCTGATAATGTGCATTCCAATCTGTCATCGTTATTATTACCCAGTTTCTATGCTTTTGATACCCATTTAGGGTGTTAAATTGAGGAAGAGGCGGAAGAGGACGTGCAGGACGTGGCCGGTGTACACCCTGCCAGAAACGAGGGGAGGAGAGGCAAGATGACATCATCTACAACTTCTTCTAAAGCTTCACTTTAACCTCCTTCCTCCAACACTCCACATCCTTACATATGATCTCAACCATCCTGCGTAAACATTTCCCGTTTCTTTCCCCTTTCCCTTATCGTTTCACTAGTATTCTTTAACACCTCCCCTTTTTATGCTTGCCATAGTGCCGTATGACCTCTGTTGTCTTGCACATTCACCTTTTTTTAGGCATTAATCAATCAATCAATTTTCTACTTCACTTTTTCACACTCCTTTCTTACAAATTAACATGACTCTTAATTGCTCTATTTACGTTGCTAATTTACTTCTTTAAATTCAACCTGCTCCTCTTCTGGGCGGGCCCCTCTGTTGATTCTTCATATACACATGGACAGCAGAAATTTACCACCCTATTCAGCACAGGTTTCCTAGTCCGAACAACCTTTATGGCACCAATCCGTCACATTCCTTGCAAACGAATTCGAGTTTACTTTTCACTACCGCATACTCCACAGGGAAACATTCCAACTTTTAGTTTATTTTGCTCCATTTTTCTGCCTGTTACCTCATCCTCCGTATTGGACATATTAACCTTCAGACCTCTTCTCTCCATTGTGTGTTGCGTCCAATCTATAAATCCTGAATTCCTCCTTGTCATCGCTGTCACGACGGATGGCCTATATATATGCAAGAATGTTCGTAGAGTCCTCGGCGGGTGATGGATTTACCAAACAGCGTAGTTGACACATGAGTACAAGATTATAGTCTACTGCCCGGCGTTAGACTTAATATAATAGCTTGTCGTGTTTCGCCATTTTCCTCAGCGTTGCCGTAGAAAAAATTGGGCCTGAGTGATTGCCTTTTGTCGCTCCCAGGCCAACTAGATCGCAAAAATTTCTTGGATATATCCATTTACCCTGTATATAGCAGATCCCATGGTCTCCTGTTCTGCATTCATTTGGTGGCCTTCAGACAACTAGACTATCAGTGTATATATTTTTTACATAAAAGCTGGTTAATATCACCATATAGCCTTTTTTTCCTGGGTGGTCAGTGAATATGAACATAGGGAAAAAAATACAATCAATCATTGGGGGCCATTACGGGCTTTCAAGGCATCCCCTGTAGAAACTCACGTCAAAACTCAGTGTAAAAAAGTATAAAACATACTGCCTATTGAGATCCACTAGCAGTGCCAACTCAGTGAGTGACTGCAATCAATAATAAGCAACCATTACAGGTACACACACTTTTTTCACACTCGTAGTGAAAGACAAATTATATAATCACAGCAACCCCCAAACACCTATTGAAATAGCACCGTGCAAAGACTAGTTACATTTACCCTTGAAAATAATGCATATAACATTCAAATATGCGGGAATGATATGTGGAAAAGAATATATCCTGCACAATAGAAAATATATCCTTCTATTAATAATTTTAGTTAGCTATTTCAATGCGAAGATATTCAGACTAGTATAGCATGTTAATGCAGTAATATAAAGTTGCTAAGCATCTGTTATAAACATGATACATATGGCAGAGTAACCTAAACAAACTCATTAATAGTAGAACCGTGGAGATACTTAAACTAATACTTTGGTCTCTCGAGAATGCCACCCACCGTTTTTGGCCAGCGAGATCAAAACGGGACTCGGGAAACACCAACCGCCAGACATTGCATTGCATCTAAAACTTTTGAATGTTGAAGTACGACACCACATCATTCCTTCAAGTTGTAAAAATATATCCCTACATTGTCATAGCTAATAGAATACAAAATATCCATACACGAGGTACACACACAACTATACTGTAGAGCTCGTAGTGAAAGACAATGATAATCACAGCATCAGCATATCACATTATGTTAATAATTATGCACCCGTGTGAAAAGAACTTAACTTAACCAATCTTTGCGTCGCTCGAGAATGCACAAAGTTTTCTGGCCAGCGAAGATCAAAACTCGGGACTCGAGAACGCCACCGCCAGACATTTCATTGCATCTAAACTTTGGAATGTTGGCAAAGTACGACACACAATCATTCCTTCAAGTTGTAAAATATATCCCTACATTGTCCATAGCTAATAGAATACAAATATCATCAATCCTCAAAAAATAAATCCTCAATCCTCAAAATTCTATCCAAACTAAAGTCCTCAATCCTAAATTACTAAACCTAAGAAGGCCTACTAAAAGCTAACCTAATCATTTTCTTGACCAACTAACTACTACATCCTAAATTATTATCCATAAGTAAGGCCTACTTACTAAATAGATAAACCAATCTAACTAAATACTAAATACGGGAGGCACTTAAAGACAGGGAAACATGGTGAGGCACCTGAGGGTGTCACGGTCCTCGCATGTCTCAGGCGGGAGAGAGAGAGAGGAGTGAAGGGAGAAGGGTGAGAGAGGGTGAGGTGAGGATCTATGTCTGAAGCAAGACATGGCAGGGCCAGCTCGTCATTGCCTCGACAACCTCCCGCAAGATTTCAAACATCATGTGTTGAAGTTATCTCCTCTTCTTCACCGCCAGTTGCTCTTCTGGGTGGCGCCACCTCCCTCTGCACGGCCAGGAGCTCCCGCAGCATGCCCTGTGTTCCTCCTGGGAGCGTCGTGAAACTCGGTCACGAGTTCACATACCCCTAAAACCAGAGCTGGATTCGGTAGCATGTTTCTACCGGCGGTATCGGTATTCGGTAGATGAAAGGAAAACGGGCCATGCGGTTCGGATTGCGGAGATTTCCAAAAAATATACCGACTGCTCGGTTTTCGGTATTTCGGTTCGGTAGGATTTAAAAAAACAAATACACTACTAATACACATAATATACAAAAATTAAAATAGAAAACTTAGAAAGTGATTTGAAGCAATAATGAATGAGTAGAAGCACTTAGTAGACGACCCCAGTACACGCACCTTCGGAAAAATTTGTCCAAGTGCCTGTTGGCGTCAAAAAACAGTATAATTTTCCAATATCAAAAAGTCCTCCGTATGTTCTGTAGATACAATCCTAATAAAACATATATATAGATGCCAAATTTGAAGTGATTAAACCAATAAGAATAAAGAGAAGCATTTTGTAGCTATTGGCAAACGACACGAACAGGACACCTCAGACAATACTGGCAAAACCCATAATCCCCACCCTTGTTGGAGTGCGGATAAAAACATTGATTTACTATAAATAATATTACAATACATAACAAAATATTCTAAGAATATATGTCTGCAGTGTAGACGGAAACAGATGAGAAACGAAGGCAGTAAAACAAACTTTAAATGGGGGCCCAAGTTATATGTAACTTATCACAATATCTAGGACTCTAGTACTAAAATTTGCTAACAAGAGTTAGCAAAGCATATCAGTTAGGTAACTAGATTCACTACAATAATCTACATGATTCGAAAAAACTCATTATAAAATTAACTAGAACATTGGTACATTCATTTGAAAGTATTTGCTATTTGCCGTGGTTACTGTGCCATATATCATCGATATATCATTATATGGCACACATTTTCGACGTAATTTTTTTTTAGCCACACTCCAGTGACACTCGTGTTGTGCCATATATTGCACAGGCAAACTATATCTATTATTTTCTTACAAAACTGCCATAGACATTCAAGAAGTTATATAACAATAGACTAATGTTAGTTGTACGCTGTATAATTTTTACTCACCTCAAAGTATGATAGTAATTCGTAGTAGCGTTCTAATGTGGAGCTCCGCAACAGAACCAACCGGTCCCGATCCATCAGCTGACTGACTAAGTAAACAAATTGTGGTGCCATCTATTGGCGTATTTTTCCAACTTCAATTCAATTCTACCGAAGAAATTCGTTTCGTAGATCCATTCGGTATCGGTATCGGTAGAGGTTTGGTACCGAAGATTCGGTAGCGGTAGATAAATCTACCGCCGTAGTACCGAAATACCGAAATACCGAATTTCATTCGGTAGTCCCAGCTCTGCCTAAAACACATAAAATTTTATCATAAATAGTAAAGTAAATAATATTATGTAAAAATCATGATATAAATAAGGAAATAAGTAACATGTATGAATAAATTAATGAAAATTGAATTTACAAGGTGTTATGGGTTAATATGTACCACCCTCATCAATGCCAATCCCAACACTCATGTCATGCATAGAGAGTACATAGCTGTTTCACCTTGCGAATATAAATCTGACTCATATAGCACATAATGTAGTTATATAATCTTACCTGCAGGAGTTCTAGCAGGCATGCTAATGTGCGGTAGGTGGGCATAAGGCTCTTGGGAATGCTGTCGGTGGGGAGGCAAAGCCTACTGCAGCACTGGCAGGCCGTGTTGGTGCTGGTGGTGAGGATAATGGATACCTCATGGGCATCTCTGGCCTGGCACCTGAGACTCTCATACTGAAAAAGATTATGATTAATTTATGTACCTAATTCTTATAAGAGACTTAGTCAGCGTGAACTTAAGATAAACCTAGGTTGAATAATAGCCATGCCGAAGGATATATATATATATATATATATATATATATATATATATATATATATATATATATATATATATATATATATATATATACAGTGAAAATAACTGCATTATGGAACTGATACAAGTAACTTATATTCTCTCAATACATACCTAGTCACTGGCATGACGTGTTCTGCGTCATCACCAGTGACTAAAATCATAGAGTCTTCCAGTGAGGGTGCCGCGTGCATGGCTGTTGAAAGATAAAAAGGTCAACGTTGTTGTAAGCATAATGAAATATGTCACATACATAAGATAATTTTTCTTATCTAAGTGTTTGTATGTGATTGTGAGTGAGTATGAATGCAGCAATATTACACAAACCACTTTAGTAGTGTGTACTGCTACAAGGCTCATATTTCAATATACATTTTAATAGTGCAAATAGACGAGAAGCATAGTATGAAATTAAAGAATTCTACTATGACTTACTGATCTCACTATCCTCACTGTCAGAAACGGGGAAGCCAGCAAAACCCGTTGGAGAGAGGAAGAACAGCATTGCCTCCTCCACCTCACTGTAGGTGGATGCGTTTGCTGGACCACCACCTATTGGTGGTGGTCCAGGTTAGGTCTTTGTGGTTATTTTGTCATATACACCATTTGACTACAGTGCAACATTACACTTCATATCACTTCTTAATATTAAGGTAATATTAAGGTAATTCACATCAAAACCTATCTTATATGGTGAATCATGTACCTAGGACGTAGGCAATAAGTGAAAGTTAAATGTTTCATGTTTGCATGCCACAAGGTCATTACTGGGTCAATTGTTACGTGAAGGTCATGTACTGGTCAATTCTGATTCGGTATAGAGCAAAGTGGGGAACCTTCCTCTATAATGGTTTGTGTGATTTTGTGTTGACACTTCGTGTGTATTTGTATGTGGTACGTATGTACATCTACAGTGGACCTATGTTTAAACCAAACTAGAATATTATGTTGGTAAAACTGCAGTTTAGTACAATACTCCCTATCGACCAAATACTCTCCTACAAACCGCCACCCAGACCCCCCTGCTAGTTACCAAACCCTTACCTCTGGTTATTGAATACGAAACCCTAACCCCGCGGGGGGGGATCGCCCCCCCTCCCCCCTTGTATTATTTTTTATTTCCGACAGATTTTTGGTTAAAAAGTGCTGCAAATGGCCTCTACAAATGATATGGTTTTTACTACGTGCCTTTGTAATGCTTTTAAACGCATTAAACCCCTTATTTAAATAATTAAACCTTTTATCTGACCCGCTGTATATTATTCCAGTTATTTGCTGCATATTCCTAACTTGAAAAGTTATTTACTAAATCACTCTACACTGTACCCTTGCGGCTCACCCCAGGGCCATAAATTTTCCCCTAATAAAAAAGGGGGAATAATAGGTTTTTCCCTCACGGTGCTCGTTGTCGAAAAAAGGATAACGCTTGCATTTCTTACCGGTGCGTCGCTGATGTGCGCGTCATCGCCTGCCTTCTTCTTCACCCACCGACTTGAGGCCCTTAAAATTTATTTCGGGCCTCAAGGAGGGCGGCGAACATGACTGAGCTGTTGACACGCCCGTCCCCCCTCCCCGCTAGCATCTTTTCTCTGGGGATAAAGGGGTTGTCCTCTTCCATTTTCACCCTCTCCCTCTTCCTCCTTCCTCCCTAGCACCCAAAACTCATTATCACTGAAGGGGGGGCCTTGGTTTTTTGGTGACTGGTTGGGCCTGTTTACCGGGGAAAAGAGATAATAAGACAGAGATGATGATAGTAATTACGAGTATAATAGGGTGAGATAGATAGAAGATAGGACGAGATAGAGGGCCCCAGGGACATGCTGCTGAAGTGGGGGGCGGGAACCCGCTGTAACAGCTGTGTGTTTGTAAATTGCATGAGGTTCTACTTTTTGATTGGGCGAAAAAATTTTAAAAGCAAAACTTTCATTGGCTGGTGACTGATGACAAGCTTGATGCTCTTACTCGCCCTTTGCCAGTCGCGCCTTCCCACCTTTTTAAAGCCGAAAAAGGGGGGTTTTGTAGCTTTCGTCGTTAGGAAAAAAGTTCGAGAGATCGTCGTTGCTGGCCCAAATAACCCTTTTTTTCTGGGGTTTCCCGCCCTGGAAGGCACAGGGGAGGCGGATAAATGCGGGTTTTTTACTCAAACTTTTGATGTGGCGCTGGGGGCCGCCCGCTCCCCACACTGGGGTTGGGGAGGATTAACTCTTATTACTCGTTATTATGAACTTAGTGATTATGTGATGTTTATTACTTTTCTTATCTTAAACAATGTAGCACCCGGGGCACCTTAAAAAAGGTGTTTAAATGTTATGATGGGGGAACTGATGGGGGGGGCAAGTGCGGGGAAGGCCCTTTCCGGGGGCCTCCCCCTATCCCCAAATATTCCTATTTTAACCCCACACCCACCTTCTACCCCAAAAACTAGCAAAACCCGGCTCCTTTCTTATAAAACTTTTTTATCTGATACATTAAAAATCCTTAAAAAGCAAACATTCCGAAAAAAACGAGAATTAGTTTTGAGATGATGGGGACAGAAGGCGGGGAGAGGCAGTCTGGCATGCCATTCTTCCCCGGGAAATATGTCTCGCTGACTTGTGATTGGTCGAGAAGTTTTAAAAACTGTTGTCTTTGGCTGGTGACTGATGATGAGCTTGATGACTCATTACTCGTCTTAGCCAGTCAGCGCCTTCCGACGCGTTAACGCCCGACCGAGGGAGGTTTTGTAGCTTTCTTTAGTCGAAAGGAAAAGAAGTCGGAGATGGTCGTTGCTGGCGCTACTACCTTTGTTGGCTGGGTTCCCCGCCCAGGTATGCTAAGGACAAATGAACTCCCTGTTTTCAAAGTGGTCAGCAATGTCATTTGCCTTGATTTATAAGAAACCTCTTGATTTCTTCGTGTAGTTCGAAGACACGTGTAAGTAGTACGTGAGAGCCACCTCACTTCCGTGTGGAAAACGGGAACACTATGTTTAGCTCCAATTTCTTCAAAAAATTATGCAAAACCAAGGCAAACAGACAATTTTTTTTTAAATTTAATTCAAACCTCCTTATAAAATGATATTAAATTATTTTGGTCAGCATGTCTCGTACCCCCCAGGTGTAAGGTTTCGTACCCCCTGGTGGTACAGGTACCCCAGGTTAAAACCACTGCTCTAGTTCAAGACTCGCCAGGAGCTACTTTTTTGTCCGTCGTCGAGTACCCGAAGACACCCACATGCTGCCCATCAACTTTCCCTCCGGACTGCAAGTGTGGCAGGGGGCACGAGGGGAAGCATAAGCCTCAATTAATTACATGTGTCACTCAAAAAATCCAGCCTGCGACACCACGAGCGAGGGCCACCCAAATCTCAGCCTTCTAGAAATAACATTACCATTAGCCAAACCACCTGGGGCCTAAAGGGAAAGATAAAACCCAAAGGGCAATAGGTGTGAATTTTAATAAAAATAATACTAAGAAAATAAATATAGGGTGGAGTCAAAAGCTTTTTCGTCCATCAGTTCCCTCTAACTGACTTTCAGGAGAGCTCGCACGCGTACGTCTAATCTTGAGAGGGAAAACTGAGAGACGAAGCGCCATTGTTTCGCTAAAAAAAAAAAAAAAAAAAAAAAAAAAATACGTTAGCGTTGGAAGTAGTACGAGGCTGCGGAAAATAGAGGGAAGCAATGTTTCCATAATATCTCAAGAACCGTATAGCTACGAGAAAATTATGGAGGTTACAAAAAATCCAGATATCAACAGGCTGCCCCCTGTGGTATAAGAAAATTTTAAATTCCATTGATATATGACCAAATAAATTTTTGTGTTTAGGTCATACTACCCGAAAAAATATTCCAGAAATCAAAGGAAAATTGCATACATGCGTAAAACTCTTGTGAATAAGAAATGTACATTTTTCAAAGTGGAATACGATTCCTGCAGACAAGGTCTCCGTCAAGACATAACATTGTTAGACGGATGAAAGATAGATGTATGGTGCATCAATAAGCTGCTGGTCATTGAGGGCCCCAAAGGGTGCCCCAAATATAAAACTATTATATCTAAAAATCTGTATATGCAAAAAAGAAACGGATAGATGCTTAGGGTAGATCTCGTTGAGCTTAACAAAAGTATTCTTTGCCATTTTTGGTCTAGGGTAAATAGTTTCATAGTAAAAAATAGGGGAAACGCAGAAAAAGGTAGTGTTCTGACTTTTTAAGCTGCCAAAAATTTGGTCGTTTTATTTCTACAGACGTAAAATGATCTCAATACAAATTGTACATCTTGCGAAAAAAACAATAATAATTGTTCTATATATTTTTTTCACAGAACCCTGCCAGCAAAGAACAGTTATAAATTTGTTTTGTTATAGTAAAGAACGCATTTCCCGTATAGATACGGGAAAAGTAAAAAAGGCAGCAAAGTTTTAGTGCTCCAAAAATCCTGCCTAATACGCTTTCCCAAATCCGCCCCTTTTATCCCGTATTTAGACCGCCAAAATGCCTAAGACGTTTCTGCACGGCAACTGTGTGCAACGTGCACACCGTAACCCACAATTTTACCCCACTTTATAACATAAATGTATTACATACACACACGGGGGATATGTAGTAGCAGTACCCGATGGATGGAGGTTACGGGGAAAGGCCGACAAATATAACTCGTCACAGGCAGCCTCTGTCTCTGACTTCTTACTTCTTACTGACTTCTTTATATGAGTAAAGAGATAAAATACAAGCAAGGGACTCATCTACGTCTGGCAGCGCGGCCTTCGGCAGCAGCAGCAGCAGCAGCAGCAGCAGCATGATAAAGCCCGTGAGGTGGATGGATATCAACACCAACTCACCAAGGGAGTTTAGATGTCTTTGGTAATTTTTAGTAGGGAGCGAGAACCCCTTGAGGAATCCTATGATCCCGGGTGATATCCTTTAGGGTGCTATCACGCGTGGGAGCTAGCTGACTGTTCTTCTTCAGGAAGGCACAGGTGAGGGGGGATAACGGGGGGGTTTTTTACTCAAAACCTTTTGAGTGGGCGGCTGGAGCCGCCAGCTCCTCCGACACTGTAGGTTTGGGCAGGTTTTAAACGTCTTATTACTCGTTTTTATAGAACTTAGTGATTATGGTGAGATGTATATATACTTGTCATTATCTTATCAATGTAGTACCGTGTGTCACCTAAATAAGGGGTGTTTTCAAGATGTTATGATGGGGTACTGATGGCGGGGCAGAGTGACGGCGAGGCCTTGCCGCGGGGCCTCCCCATATCCACAAATTTTCACTATTTCAAACCCACACAACCACACCTTCTACACCAAAACACTAGCAACCAAGGCCCTACTTATACATCTTATTATCTGATACATTAAAAACTCCTTAAAACGCAAGCATTCCGAATAAAACGAGAATTAGTTTGAGATGATGGGGACAGAAGGCGGGGAGAGGCAGTCTGGCATGCCATTCTTGCCCGGAAATATGTCTCGCTGACTTGTGATTGGTCGAGAATTTTTAAAAACTTTTTGTCATTGGCTGGTGACTGATGATGAGCTTGATGACGTCATTACTCTTTCTTAGCCATCAGCGCCTTCCGACGCGTTAACGACCGCCCGAGGGAGGCTTTGTAGCTTCTTTAGTCGTAAGGAAAAGAAGTTCGGAGAGATGGTCGTTGCTGGCGCTACTACCTTTGTTGCTGGGTTCCCGCCCAGGTTGCTAAGGACAAAATGACTCCCTGTTTTCAAAGTGGTCAGCAATGTCACTGCCTTGATTTATAAAAAACCTCTTGATTCTTCGTGTAGTTCGAAGACACGTGTAAGTATTACGTGAGAGCCCTCACTTCCGTGTGGAAACGGAAACACCCTTCAATTTCAGCTCAGCGTCAGCCCCAATTTTCTTCACAAATGATGCAAAGAGACAAGGCAAGACAGACAAAATAATTTTTAATTTTTAATTCAACCTCCTTATAAATATGATATTGAATTATTATTGGTCAGCATGTCTCGTACCCCCAGGTGAAAGGCTTCGTACCCCTGGTGGTACAGGTACCCAGGGGAACCCACTGCTCTAGTTCAAGACTCGCCAGGAGCTACCCCTTTTTTGTCCGTCGTCGAGTAGCCGAAGACACCCACAATGCTGCCCATCAACCTTCCCCTCCGACTGCAATGTGGCAGAGGGCACGAGGGGGAAGCATAAGCCTCAAATTAATACAGTGTCACTCAACAAAACCAGCCTGCGACACCACGAGCGGGGGCCCAGCCATCTCAGCCTTTCTAGAAAAAAACATATAAGGCCACCACCTGAGGCCCCCAAGGGAAGATAAAACCCAAAGGCGCAATAGGTGTGAAATATTAATAAAAATAATACAAAGAAAATAAATATAGGGTGGAGTCAAAAGTTTTTTCGTCTCATCAAGTTCCCTCTAACTGACTTTCAGGAGAGCTCGCACGCGTACTTCTAATCTCTGAGACGGAAACTGAGAGACTGAAGCGCCATTGTTCGCTAAAAAAATAAAAAAAAAAAAAATACGTTAGCGTTGGAAGTAGTACGAGGGCTGCGGAAAATAGAGGGAAGCAATGTTTCCATAAAATCTCAAAAACCCGTATTAGCTACGAGAAAACATTATGGAGGGTTACAAAATCCAGATATCAACAGGCTGCCCTGGGGTATAAGCAAAATTTAAATTTCCATTGATTTATGACCAAATAAATTTTTGTGTTTAAGTCATACTACCCAAAAAGAAATATTCCAGAATCAAAGAAATTGCATACATGCGTAAAACTCTTGTGAATAAGAAAGGGTACATTTTTCAAAGTGGGAATACGATTCCTGCAGACAAGGTCTCCGTCAAGACATAACAATATGTTAGACGGATGAAAGATAAAAATGTTGGTGCATCAATAAGTGCTGGTCATTGAACGGCACAAGGGTGCGCAAAATATAAAACTTTTATATCTAAAAATCTGTATAAGCAAAAAAGAAACGGATATTGCTTAGGGTAGATCTCTTGAGCTTAACAAAAGATTCATGCCATTTTTGGTCTAGGGTCAATAGTTCATAGTAAAAAATAGGGAAACGCAATAAAGGTAGTGTTCTGACATTTAAGCTGCCAAAAATTGGTCGAGTTTTATTTTCCTACAGACTTAAAAGATCTCAATACCAATTGTACATCTTTGCGAAGAACAATAATAATTGTTCTATATATTTTTTTTCATCAAAAACCCTCCAGTCAAAAAACAGTTATGAATTGTTTTTGATAGTAAAGAACGCATTTCCCGTATGATACGGAAAAGTCAAAAGCAGCAAAGTTTTAGTGCCCCAAAAATCCTGCCTAATACGCGTTCCAAATCCGCTTTTTTAAATCCCGTATTTAGACCCCCCAAAATGCCTAAGACAGTTTTCTGCAGGGCAACTGTGTGCAACGTGCACACCGTAACCCACAATTTTACAACTTTATAACATAAAATGTATTACATACACACACGGGGGATATGTAGTAGCAGTACCCGATGGATGGGATTGGTTACGAGGAGGCCGAAAAATATAACTCGTCACAGGCAGCCTCTGTCTCTGACTTCTTACTTCTTACTGACTTCATATATATGATTAAAGAGATGAAATACAAGAGGCGAATTTTGGTGAAGAAGCCGTAAGAAGCCGGCTTCTTGCAGCTTGCGTTTCTGTTATGGGGGGCACTTTTAAGAAGCCGGCTTCTTACGGATTGGCCAGCTGGTCAAGCCGGAAGAAGGGGAAGAAGCGAGAGCCAGGGCTCGCTTACCACGGCTTCTTCCCGCTTTTTGGCCGTGACGTCAGAGATAACAACAAATATGGCGGGACGGGCAGAGATTCTCAGACAGTGAGTATCGTGTAGAAATACTGTAATTACAGATAACGAACACAAGTAAAACACATAGATGTACATTCAAAAGCATGGACATACCTTAAGGACCACGAACAAGAATATACAAAGGGTTTAAAGACACCACAGGGCAACTTTAAAACAGGTGAAAGAATGATCATGTCTTATCAGGCTGACGATAGTCCCTAAGCAGCGACGTAGTAGTTTTTTTCTGAATTTCGCTGATAATATGGCACAAATTAGCCTCATTTGTACATTTAGTAGCACGGGCTTAACTATCGGACCACACTAATAGAGCTAAAATGGAATGACATGGGGATAGGAGAACGTCGTCTGGTGAAATAACTTTCTCGAGTCTTTTAACATTAAAAACAAGACGTTTTTTTTTTTAATTTTCTAATTATGCTATCAAAAAAGCAGACCGGAAACGCTTTTTGGGTGATTCATTATGCTCCAATTTTGGGGTTTTTAGAGATCTCTCACACTTGTTGAGAACGTGAAAATGTTGGAACTCTCGCCGACGGGGACGAGAGTACCATAAACCTTCACCATCATCCGAATTCCACCACAAAAAAATTGCAAGATATCTTAAGTATGCATGCCATTACTGTTGACGGACATGAACAAAATTAATGTGTTTTTTATATAGGTAGAGGTGCTGATAGGTATGTGGAAAGGGCTAGCATTGCGTTGAGGGAAAAATCTTAAGAACAAGGGCTCCACGGTAAGCTGACCCAAATGTTGGCTCTATGTGTTATACTTACTGTCCTTAACACATCGTTAGATTTTAATGAGTGCCGATCTTACTTTGCCTGCATGGCCGATATTAATTTCAGGGTTTTTGAGAAAAACGAAGTCCAGTAGGGTTAGGTAGGGCAGGTCTGGGTCAGGTTAGGTTAGTTCACAGCCCCATGGGCTCGAGGGGGGGTGCTAGGTTTTAGGGCCTGTAGAGTTTTGTCATCTTTAGAATAAAGGCCAACCTCCATTCTTTTCTTATAGCCAACAAGCTTGGGGACAAGGGGAAACCGGAGTTTTTGGGGGGGAGCACACATTTTAAGGGAAATATGGCCCCCATAAAGTCTATGAACTAGGGAAATTTCCCTATTTTATGGATTTTTTTTGTGGGGCCATTTTCCCTTATTTGGTGTGTCCCCCACCAAAGACCCAGATAACCACCAGTCCCCAGCTTTTTAGCTATAAAGAAGAAGAAGAGATAGGGGGTGGAGCCCTTGTTCTTAAGATTTACCATATAGGCCTATATATATATATAGATATTATTATGTTGTATTTCTGTATATTTTGGTTAAATTTGTATGTTTATGAAAGAATTTTGTATTTTTTTTATTTTTTGGTGGACCTGATTCTATGTTGACATACTATAAAAAATGGTGTAAATGATGTACAGTAAACCCCCGCTTTTACGAACAAATTGGGGGGAAAGGATCGGGATTATAATATCCGAGTGATCCGAACTTTTGCATATAACAAATTGTGGTCGTTATATGAGGGGAAAGTTCCCTATTTCCGACTAATTCCGTGTATCGTGAACTTTGTCCGTTACATCTGACGAAAGTTCGTATCTTACATACATGCAGCCATCACAAATACTACACGAATACAGGGCAATTAAAAACAATCAGAACCGTTACAACGCATATACTGAACTTATTCGGTAAAAGGGACGCATATACCAGACTGGCAGAAAAAGTATTGAAGCCCATATTTGTTATCTAAATTAAGGGTTCCGTAAAAGCGAGGGTTCCGTGATACACTAAAATTTGAGAAAATACTACAGGAGCATCAGTGTATATACCTAAAACGTTCGGTTTGGTGACATTAAGTAGGATTAGGTTATGGGTCAAAAGTGTTCTGCATATAGGAAATACAAAATTATGAAACTAGTTATGAGAAATTGTATTGTGTTGAATATGAATGTTAATCGTATTTACTGGCTACTTTGGTTGCAATTATCTGACCAATCAGTATTACACTGGTCCTTTGTGCATTAAATTCTGAGGTTTTTAAAAAAATTTTATTTTTAGTTTATAGTTGGGATTATTTGCTTCTGTTATTAATTTTTACTTGTCCTTATAAAACTTCTATAAAGGAATCCATCAATAACATACTTTTTATATTATAATTATTTGCATTTCTTTGTATATTTACCCTGTTTATCTATAAAGGTGGCAAATATCGGTAAAATTTAGGATGAAACTAATGAACATGATATTGTCATGTATGAACCCAAACCTCATAATGCTGTCTGTCTCTATTTCCTTTCATGGGAAGGGTTTAATCTGGCAATAGTAAAACCCGTCTATGTTTCAGGTATGTATGGGGCCCAGTTGCATGAAGTGTTATCCGACCGAAGATGAAGGAGAAGACTCTGAGAGAAGGAGTGAGAGGGGAGTAAATAAATAAATTCTTATTTCCATGAAAATGGTTTTACTATCAAAATTACATCACAGATTTCTATGCAATATATACTAAAAATGAAATTTTTTCTGGGAAAGTCACGCAAATTAAAAAAAAATACATAAAAGAAAGTCAAAACGAAAAATTAAAAGGAAATAATTATAACATTAAACAATAAGAACTAAAAAGTCCAAATTCAAATATCTTTAAAATACTACTAACATATGCAACTGCTATTATATGGGGAAACAAATTATAGTTCACTTAGGGTCAATTAAAAGTAAATTTATAAGTCAAGACTTAAAAGTGTAGACTTCCCTAATTAATGATGGGTGAAGGCAAATTGTTCCATGGTTAAGGCCTTTGTACAGTGATGGGTCTGGCACCCGGCTGTTCTGGCTCTTGGCACATAACCTTGTTGCCTACTGGCTGTATTTCCCTGACAAAGGAAAATAGATACCACTCCGGATACAACCCATTGACAGCTTATAAACAGCGAAACATTTTTTATAAATATATCTGTCTTTAATTGTTAACCCCCTTTAACTCTTTTGATATAGGAGTAACGTGATCCTTCTTTCTAGCTCCTCCAATAGCTAGTTTAGGGTGGGAATATTTTGCAGTTTTAAAACTCTAAAAAGTAAAGTTGAGAAAAGTATTTGTTGAGTCCCATATCCCATACAGTAATTCATTAAGCTGAGAGAGAGAGAGGAGATTAAATTTTTAAAGCCAAAAATTAGCCAAGAAAGAAAAACAGCCCCCCTATCTTCCCAAACAAAATATAAATCAGCCCAAACCACCAAAGCGGAAAATCCCGGGCACTGGCGGGCAGATGATGGCAGTTAAAAGAAATCCTTCATTATACCTGACCCTTGTCATCAGGTGCAGCAGTTAATAAAAAAATAAGTCACTAATGTGGAACTCGACCAGCCAGCCCCATATGATGTCCCTAGGTGCCCGCCTCTTTACCTTGCCCTATTTAATAGTCCTTGGTTTATGGGAGCAAAAAAACATTAATGTAAGGATATGTGTTGTGATCCATTCACAATATCGTCAGTCCAGTTATCGTAACTTATTAAGGCTTTCATTCGCGGGACACTTTCGTCAGTGTGGTTGTTTTGTTTACAGTATCAGCTGTGAGCGCCGAGCGGGCGAGCCCCGAACACCACTGTTCAGTCGTTCTGGCGAGGCACGAAAACAGAGAGAAGCCGCAAGAAGCCGGGTCTTACGGTCTCTCACCAAAATTCGCCTGAAGGGGACTCATCTCACGTCTGGCAGCGCGGCCTTCCCGGGAGCAGCAGCAGCATGATGAAGCCCGTGAGGTGGATTGGATATCAACACCCAAATTCACCAAGGGAGATAGATGTCTTTGGTAATATTTAGTAGGGGAGCGAGAACCCCTTGACGAATCCTATGATCCCTGGTGATATCCTATGGTTGCTATCACAGGCGTGGGAGCTAGCTGACGTCTTCTTTAGGAAGGCACAGTGAGGGGGATAACTGCGGGTTTTTACTCAAAACTTTTAGGCGAATTTTGGTGAGAGAAGCCGTAAGAAGCCGGCTTCTTACGGCTTCTCTCTCGTTTCGTGCCTCGCCAGAACGGCTGACAGTGGGTTCGAGGCTCCGCCCGCTCGGCGCTCACAGCTGATAAACTGTAAACAAAACAACCACACTGACGAAAGTGGTACCGTCGAATGAAAAACCATTAATAAGTTACGATAACTGACTGACGATATTGTGAATGGATCACAACACATATCCTTTTACATTAATGTTTTTGGCTCCATAAACCAAGGACTATTAATAGGGCAAGGTAAAGAGGCGGGCACCTAAGGACATCATATGGGGCTGGGTGGGTCGAGCTCCACATTAGTGGGGGCTTATTTTTTTTTATTAACTGCTTTCACCTGATGGCAAGGGTCAGGTATAATGAGGAATTTTTATAAACTGGCCCTTCATCTGCCCCCCAGTGCCCCGGGATTTTCCGCTTTGGGGGTTGGGCTGATTTATATTTTGCTTGGAAGATAGGGGGGCTGTTTTTTTATTCTGGCTATTTTTGGGGGGTTAAATTAATCTCTCTCTCTCTCTCTCACCCTTAATGAATTACTGTATGGTATATTGGGACTCAACAAAAACTTTTCTCAAAATTTACTTTTGTAGCGTTTTAAAACTGCAAAATATTGCAGCTAAACTAGCTATTGGAGGAGCTAGAAAGAAGGGTCACGTACTCCTATCATAAAGAGTTTAAAGGTTAACAATTAAAGACAATATTTTATGAAAAAAACTGTATTGTTCCGCTGTTTTATAAGGCCG
>JACEEZ010013459.1:0-35044 GCA_016584305.1 Chionoecetes opilio | reverse complement strand
TTTTTTCCCTCCCCCATTGTTTATTTCTAGCAGAGAAAAATGACTAAAATTTTTTGCAGGCACCCCCGGGCTCTAATACAAAGGGGGCTGGGAGGGGCTTTGGCACCCGCGGCACCCGGGTTGAAAGGGAAAAGGGTTGCTGTGTTATTATTGCTCTTCCTGAACACCCTGGCAAAAGAAAAAAAAGGTGTTTGGGGCCCAAAGTAGGGAAAATTTAAATAAAACGAGCAGGGGTCGTGGGAAAAGGAGGTTAAGTTTAAATTTAGAGATATATTTTCCCAAGATGGTCTAAATAGGTCCCATAATTTTTAGGGGAACATTTTTTGAAGACCAAAGGGTTTGGACGTGGACCCAAGTCATTAAATGAGCAAATGTATTAGGTGCACAGGACTTACAGGTGTAGACCAACAAATTTTTTTTTCTCTTTTTTTTGGCGTATTTTGTTACGCTGCAAACCCTTTCTTTGTGTGGCTGTTATTTTCCCGTCCCCTGTTGGCCACCTTTCTCCCCTGGCCTGGGGAACCACCGGGGTTTCTCCCAAAACTCGCACGGAACCACCCGTTGGAAGACTGGATATCAAAGGATTGCACTGAAATCCTAACAAGCCGATAATGTTTTCATCGAATGGTGTTTTTTTTTTTCTTTGTTTATCCCCTGAAGTTTTGGACCGGTAAGTAGCCAAAACCTCTCCAGGGGGTTGGGCGGGCAGGTCGTCACCCGCGTCTTGTAACCCGAGGCCGCGCGTGCACGCTGCTGGCGGTGTGTGCTGTTTAACGGGGCCATGAATGAAAAAAATGCCGGGCTGACATTAAAGGGAAGTACAAAAAAACATACACGAGAAAAAGAAAATGGCAGCTTTTAACATCCAAAAATGATTGATAACAAAGAACAGTGGCCCCCCGGGGCTACACAACAACAATCCCTACAGCCCACCCCCCGGGGAAGGGGCCCAAACTTTAAAACCCAAACTAAGGGCGCAGGGGGCAAGGGGGGCTGCTCCCACCTGGCCTGCCAAAAACGAACGTCTCAGCTTCCCGAAAAAGCTTTACCGAAACCCGTGTGGGGAATATGAGAATAGTTTTGGTGTGTGTGTTTGTGTTGGTGTGTGTGTGTGGTGTGTGTGTGCGGTGTGTGTGTGGTATGTGTATGTTTTGTTTGTGTGTGTGTGGTGTGTGGTTGGTGTGTGTGGGGTGTGTGTTGGGGTGGGGTGTGGTTTTGTGTCTTTGTTTAAAAGTTGTGTTGTGTTTTATATTAATTTTTTTAATTAGATAAATTAATACACAAAACACACAAAACAAAAAAACACAAAACACACACACAACCCCCACACAACACACACAAAAAACACAAAACACAACACACAAAAAAAAAACACAAACACAAAACCCACACACCAAAACACCCCACACACCAAAACACACACACCCCAACCCCAACACACACAAAAACCATAACTATTTTCATATTCCCCACACAGAGTCGGGTGAAGCTTCTACGGTGAAGCTGAGGGGGTCTCCTGTTTTGGGAGGCCCTTTGGGGGCAAACAGCCCCTTTTTCCCCGCGCACCTTAAACTTGGCTTTAAGTTGGGCCCCTTTCCGGGGGGTTTGGGGGGTAGGGAAATGTTTTTGTGTAGCTCGGCGGGCCCCTTTTTCTTTGTTTTCTCACACTCATTTGGGTGATTACACTGCCAACTGTCTTTTCTCGTGTATGTTTTTTTGACTTGCTTTAAAAAGTCAGCCCCCCCATTTTTGGATATATGGCCCCGTTTTTCCACACACCGCCCGCAGCGGGCAAGGGGGTGCCCTGCGTGCGTTACAAGACGCGGGGAGGGCCTGCGCCCCCAAAAACCCCGGAGCAGCTTTCGGTATTACCGCTCCACACTTTTTAGGTTAAAACAACGAAAAAAAAATAACACCATGTCGATGAAACATTTTCGGCTTGCTTAGTGATGCAGTGCAATCTCTCGAATATCGAGTCTTCCAAGCGGGTGGTTCCGTGCGAGTTTAGGTCTGAACCCAGCTGGTTCCCGAGGCCAGGGAGAAGGCTGGCCAGAACAGGGGACGGAAAATAACAGCCACACAAAGAGAAGGTTGTGCGCGTAACAACATACGCAAAACAAAGAGAAATAAAATTTGTTTGGTCCTACACCTGTAAGCTCCTGTGCACCCTAATACTATAGTGCTCAATTGTAATGGACTTGATCCACGTCATCCCTTGTGTCTTCAAAAACTGTTCCTAACATTATTTGGGACCATATTCAACCATCTTGGAATATATATTCATCTAACTTAAGCTTAACCTCCATGTGGTGCTACGACCCATGCTCTGGTTCATTAATTGTCATACTTGGAACACATCACCTTTTTTTCTTTGGCACAGGTGGTGCAGGCAGAGCATAATAACACAGCACCTTTCCTTGCACCAGGGTGCCGCGGCTGCCATGCCACTCTAGCCACCTAGTATTAGAGCCCGGGCTGCTCTGCAAACATTTAGTAGTCATTATCTCTTGACAGTAAAGAAATAATCAATGAAGAGGGAAAAAAAGAGAGAAAATTATATATATATATATAATATATATATAGTATATTATATATATACAGATATATATATATATATTTATTAGCAGTATATATATATATAATATAGTTATAGATATATTTATATATAGATAGTACTAGATATATTATATATATATATAACACACATATTTATATTATATAATATTATATATATATCGAAATATATATATATATAATATATAATATAATATATATATATATATATATATATATATATATATATATATAACACCCACATAGATAATAATATATATATATAAATATATATATATATATATATATAATATATATATATGATATATATATATATATTATATACATTATATATATATATATATAATATATATGTTAAGGGTATAAATTTGGATTATTTCTGGCGCCTTACACAGCATCGACATTGGTAAAATGAGCCCGAAGCCTGGGAAAGATCATATGCTTAAGGGATCACTGCCTTCACAAACACACGAAAACATCCAAACATTAAACCATCAATAACCAAATTTGTGGCAGCAACGTAGATCTCATTGGATTCATTGGAAGCACGTGTAATCTACTTTGGATCATTAAGTATTACGAGGAGAGCGGTGATTGGATCGGGTGTCGTACAATCCTCATTACGGCATGCATTATAGTGGGCTCTGTTGTACAGCTTCCCTCTGCTCCGTCATTCATTGATTGATTCATTCATTTCATTATCTCTTCTCTCCTCTCTCTCTATCTCTCTTCTCTCTCTCTCTCTCTCTCTCTCTCTCTCTCTCTATCTCTCTCTCTGCTCTCTCTCTCTCTCTCTCTCTCTCTCTCTCTCTCTCTCCATTTATCGTACGTATGTTTTTTAGACTTCTCGAGCGGAACTGAATCGTGTCATTATCACATTTCCCTTCTCACTTTGATCATTGTATCCTCGCCACCCTTTTTTCTCTCTCGTGCTCCTCATCTCCTGCATCCGCCTTGTGATTCCTTCCTACTCGTTCTGACTTCTGTTTCTAGTGCTGCTGTGTTTGCCAGTGAAATTTCTTGATTACCTGTTGTCTGTTGGCAGCTGCTTCTAACGTTATTGCTGCTCTTATTTTTACTGCTTTTTACCGCTTGTGGCCTCAATTCCTCCCTCCTCTTCTCCTCTCCTTCCTTTATCTCGTGCAACGTTTTTTCTTTCTCAGTTTCACATCCCTTTATTCTTTCTATCTTTACTGAACCACCCCCAGCCAAGAGACACGCACTTTTTTTTCATGGGGGTTTTTTTTTTTTTTTGTTTTTTGAAACACCCCATTTTTTTTCAATGTCTGTCTCCACTACGTTTTTTACTGACACTTTTATCTTTGCTGTAAAAAACCTGCAGTCTGTCGTGAGACCAACCTGGCTTAGACCTCCTCCTATAGTGTTAAGGTAATCTGCCCTTTACAAACATCATAAAGTTTACAAGCCCCAGTTTAATCCAGTCTTATCTTACAGTAATAACCTTTAGTACACTCAGCGTGCTCAATGTGCTAGATTGCGATGTTTTTATGAAGGGAGTGGCAGACTAGCTCATGAAATATACGGAGATACTTTCGAATTTCAGCTAGCTTTACTAAGTGAACTATCTTTTCCGCTTTACCATGGACCCATTACGTAATTTCCATGTAATTTGGCTATCTTAGACGATTTTTTAGTGACTATAAGCAATTATTGACCTGTTTAGTAATCGTGTCGACTAACTTATTTGTATTTCAGGTATTTTTTGTTATTTTTATTGCTAAAAACAATTTTTTTTTATAGCAAGGAAAGACTGGTGTGAAAGGGGTTTAAAACGAGACCAACCGGCATATATTTGACACCAACCACTGAACTCTCTCACGCCCCACGCCCTTACCTACAGGAGGACAAGAGGTTTTCCTAAGTAACTATGTTTTCTCCTCTGTAATACGAGACCACCATGGCTACTATCTACTTTCTATCTACTATTATACATTATTTCTTTATCTATTTCTATATCCTCAGAAATTATAAGAAAAAACAAGGTGGTTCATCTGTAGCTTTTGGTGATCTGATTGTGAAGAAAACACAATGAAGTAGTCTCCTCTTCTCATGACCTAATTCTGCAACCCTTCCCCCCACACATGCCGCACTGTATAAAAAATTTTTTTTTTTTTTTTTTTTTTTTTTTGTTTTTTTTTGTCCCCCCCTCCAGAATAATCCTCTCCCATCATGCCTACCCTCTCCTCTCCTCCCTCTCTCTCTTTCTCCGCTCTCATTTCGCCTCCTGATACACAGCAAGGTACTCAAGTTCATTCGCTTTGCTCTAAACTGTTTTTCATTCCGCTAATGAGCCAACTTAAGTGTTTCTCTTGCAACGATGAGCCTCGCCACCCAGCCCGTCCGCCGTTTGTGGGATATTATAATAGTTTCCCGCCGTTAGTTACTCAATAGTAATTTTTTCTTCGTTGTAAATGATCTTTGTTATCGATTGCTTGTCTCATTCGCAAGAAACTACAAACGTGGTGAAAAATATAAAATTGTCCGTAATATTTGAGACTATGAATCCAAGGAAAAGACGACGAAAAAAAGCAAAAACAGGAAAACTTAATATCAAGGAAAACACGACGAAATAATAGGAACAAGCAGGAAAACTCATATCAAGGAAAGACGACGAAAATAATAGGAAAAAGCAGGAAAACTTCATATCAAGGAAAGACGACGAAAATAAAAAAAGAAAAAAAGCAGGAAAACTTCATATCAAGGAAAAGACGACGAAAATAAAGCAAAAAGCAGGAAAAGTTTTCTTTCTTCATATCAAGGAAAAGACGACGAATAATAGAAAAAAGGCAGGAAAAACTTCATATCAAGGAAAAGACACGAATAAAGCAAAACAGCAGGAAAACTTTCTGATCAGACAGACGACGAATAAAAGCAAAAAGCAGGAAAACCTTTTTTTTTTTTCCATATCAAGGAAAAGACGCCGAAAATAAAGAAAAAAGCAAGGAAAACGTCATATCAAGGAAAAGACGACGAAAATAATAGCAAATAAGCCGGAAACCTTCAAGGAAAAGACGTACGAAAATAATAGCAAAAAGCAGGAAAGCTTCATATCCAAGGAAAGACTGACGAAAATAAAGCAAAAAAGCAGGAAACTTCATATCAAGGAAAAGACGACGAAATAATAGCATAAGCAGAAACTATCAGGAAAAGACCGAGAAAATAAAGGCAAAAAAGCAGAAAACTTCATATCAGGAAAAGACGACGAAAATAAAAGCAAAAAAGCAGGAAAACCTCTATCAAGGAAAGACGACGAAAATAAATGCAAAAATGCAGGAAACTTCATATCAAGGAACAGGACACGAAACTAATAGGAAAAAAGCAGGAAAACTTCTATCAATGAAAAGACGACGAAATAATAGCAAAAAGCAGGAAAACTTCATATACAAGGAAAGACACGAAAATAATAGCAAATAATCAGGAAAAACTATCAAGGGGAAAAGACGACGAAAATAATAGGCAAAAAAGCCGGAAAACTTCATATCAAGGAAAAGACGACGAAAATAATAGCAAAAAAGCAGGAAAACTTCATATCAAGGAAAAGACGACGAAAATAATAGGAAAAAAGGTATGAAAACTTCATAACAAGGTCGCGCTACTGTTCCTTCTCCCTACCTGTTCACTTCAGTATTTGCCACACAACACCTTTATTTCTTTCCTTTAACTTTGTTACACCCCTCTTGCTCTTTGTCCTCCTCTCCTTCGTCCCGTCCTCCATCTTTCTTTAATCTTGATCCTCCCTCCTTCTTCCCTTGATAACCCTTCCTTTGTTCCCTCCGCAACCTCGGTCCTTTTTTTTTGGGGTTTCAAGTGAAGGGAGGAGTTATTTTTTTGTGTTTTAAATCACTGACACTTGTTTTTTCTTCGTCTAATCCCTCCTCCTCTCACCCAGCCATTCCAGCCTCAACCTTGTTACTCGCGTCTTCCACCATAAAAGTCATCCAGCTCCCCATCCTTGTGTTTCTATCTTAGCTTACAACTTGGAGTCATTCCATCTTTCATTCCAACTTCCATCCCTTATGTTTCCCATCTATCATCCATATCTTTTCGAGCCCCAACCCTATTAATTCGGCCTCCTACCTTAGTCATTCCAGCCCTCTACCTGAGTAATTCCATTCCGCACCCACCCCTAGTACTCCAGGCCCTCCCATTCTACTCTTTTCCAGCCTTCCATCTAGTCCTTCCAGGCCTCCCATCCTGTTCTTCAGCTTCCTACTCTAGTTAATCTAATCCCTTTTCCTTGTCACTCGATCCCCCCAAACTTATATTTTATAGTCAACGTGGTTATACTGCTCCTTCGAGCCCTATTAGTTACCTTGATCAACGTACTGCTTTTATGATCTTTTTTATTTTTTTACGTATGCATGGATTTCAGCAATGGTTTGGCTTGCATAAAGAGTAGGATGTTTTGGTTCACGTGATGTAATACCATTGGTGTTTTCGTACATATATTAATGTTGGGTTTCGATATATGAATAGAAATGTCCTTTCGTTTATGACTGCATATCACGACCCCGTATGACAGCAGTTACCCCCTTAGTAACGGGACCTTGGGTATTGCTCCCTATTTTGGTTCAAAAGAGCTTCCTTGCTGTCCTTCAGAGAGGTTCATGGCCAGTTGATTTCAGGGGGGAAGTACAAGTGTATGTTGATAGTATTCCTTTCTATGTCAACATGTAATAGCGTTTGCACGACTTTCCCAATGAACACATACATTAAGCTCAAAACCTGTTGCTGTGTCCTGGTTACGTGTCTGATATAATTTCCGTAAAGGATGCGTGGTGAATATGTAAATATTTTTACTTATTATCAGGAATACTTCCAGAAGAAACTAATTTCCCATCTACTCATATTATATTCAACAATATAAATTTAATATATTCCAGGTTTAGAATAGATCTGGGATTAAATCTTTCATCATATCTTCACGGGGGTGACTTTAACATCAATCACTTCAGCCTCGAAGCACAATCATATCATCGATGTCAACCGTAAAATATCATACTAATGAAGTAGTATGAAGTTTTTCATTAACAGAGAATGACATCTTTGGCGGCTATTTCCAACACCACTTTGAGAGCTGACGACACATACACACACACACCACGATCAACACACACACACCCACACACACACACACAGATCAGACACACCACACAGACACAGACACACAACACACATAAAAAGAAGAACAAGTCTCCTCCTACCTGGACAGTTGCCCCCAAGATGCCGGGAGTGGCGCTACACGTTCAGGATCTATTTGTTTATAGTTGCCTGCGAGGAGCCGTAATGGCTGTTATGGGGACGCAGAGGCCAGGATGGGAGGCTGGAGAGACTAAAACGCGAGGCCAGAGTGATTTCTATTTTCTTTCTATGTACCGCTTCTTCCCCCCCTTTCTTGTAATCTCCCACTCTTTCTAAATAAACTTGAAACGTGAACAGAGTGATGGCAGACTGAAATTCTAGAGCCTGTCATAATATCCTAATTATTTCCGTCAAGTGTCCTCCCCTTCCCCCGCCCTGCGCTTCTCTGCTCAGCGTGGGAACATTGACGGCCACAATGTGAATAATTAATTGCCGTGCCTTGAGGAATGTGATATTGTTTTGACCCAGATATGTGACCCAGAGTATGTGACCCACTCCTAAAGGTCCCTAGGCACGCTGTCTTCCTCCATTATCTCGCGCCAGTGGGTCAGTCTTGGCTCACTCCTGCTTGCTCTTTTTTCCCCCCCCGGGCCCCCCCCCCCCCTCTGCTCTCCTTCTCTTGCCTCTAAACATTTGTTCCACGATCCTTCTGTCCTCTGACCTGTTACATACACAATCTCTCTCTCTCTCATCCTCTCTTCTCTCTCTCTCTCTCTCACCCTCTCTCTCTGCCTCTCTCTCTCTCTCGCTCTCTACTCTCATATACGGTCTGATGGCAAACTACTTTTTTTTCTCGTAATGTCTTTCCCTCCCCTACTCGCCTCCGCTCTGACCTTGGGAAACCTTCTTTCACGGTCTTTGGATTCTTCCCGGACGTATGGCTCTTCTCTATTATTTTTCACTTTCTTCCCTTTTTTCTCTCTACTTCTTATTGCATCTACTTTCCTCGTTCTCCTCCTCCTCCTCCTCCGTCTCCCTCGATTGCTCCCGTTCCCTTGTATCAAACTTCTGTATGTGTTCATTTCATCGCAAACACTAAGATACTGGTTTTATCTAATGTTTGTTTATTGCTAGTCTCTTTCTTGTTTCTTATTCTCGGTAGTTCTTGAAGGGGCGCTGTGTAAGGGTCCGGGGTCGGTAAGTTTTGGGGAGGGGCGCCTATGTAAGGTCCGAGGTCGGTAGTTCTTGAAGGGGCGCTGTGTCAAGGACGGAGGTCGGTAGTTCTTGAAGGGCGCTATGTAAGGGTCCGGGGCGGTATTCTTGAAGGGGGCGCTACGTAGGGTCCCGGAGGGTCCGGTAGTTCTTGAAGGGGTGCTATGTAAGGTTTGGAGGGTCGGTAGTTTTGAGGGGCGCTATGTAAGGATCCGGAGGTCGGTAGTTCTTTGGAGGGGCGGCTATGTAAGGATCCGGAGGTCGGTATTTCTTGGAGGGGCCGGCTATGTAAGGATCCGTGGGTCGTAGTTCTTGAAGGGCTCTGTGTAAGGTCCGAGGGTCGGTAGTTCTTGAAGGGGCCTATGTAGGTTCGGAGGGTCGGTAGTTCTTGAAGGGGCGCTATGTAAGGGTCCCGGAGGGTCGGAGTTTCGTGAAGGGGCCTGTGTAAGGGTCCGAGGTCCCCGGTAGTTCTTAAGGGGCGCTATGTAAGAGGTCCGGAGGGTCGGTTAGTTTTCTTGAAGGGGGCGCTATGTAAAGGTCCGAGTGTCGTAGTTTCTTGAAGGGGCGCTAAAAAAATGTAATGGTTCGAGGTCGGTAGTTTCTTGTAGGGGCGCTATGTAAGGATCCGAGTCGGTAGTTTCTTGGAGGGGCGCTATGTACGGGTCACGGAGGGTGCGGTAGTTCTTGGAGGGGCGCTATGTAAGGGTCCGGGAGGGTCGTTTAGTTCTTGAGGGGGCTATGTAAGGATCCGGAGGGTCGGTAGTTCTTGAAGGGCGCTATGTAGGGATCCGGAGGGTCGGTAGTTCTTGAGGGCGCTTATGTAAGGTCCGGAGGGTCGGTAGTTCTTGAAGGGGCGCTATGTAAGGTCCGGAGGGTCGTTAAGTTCTTGAAGGGCCTATGTAGGGTCCGGAGGTCGGTAGTTTCTTGAAGGGGCGCTATGTAGGGTTCGAGGGTCGGTATTTCTTGGAGGGGCGCTATGTAAGGGGCCGGAGGGTCGGTATTTCCTTGAGGGGCACTATGTTAGGATCCGGAGGGTCGGTAGTTTCTGGAGGGGCTTATGTAAGGGTCCGAGGGTCGTAGTTCTTGGAGGGGCGCTATGTAAGGGTCCGGAGGTCGTAGTTCTTGAGGGGCCGCTATGTAAGGGTCGAGTGGTCGTAGTTCGTGAAGGGCGCTATGTAAGATCCGGAGGGTCGGTAGTTCTTGGAGGGCGCGTGTAAGGTGCAGAGGGTCGGTAGTTTTCTGGAGGGGCCTATGTAAGGGTCCGGAGTGTCGGTAGTTCTTGGAGGGGCCGCTATGTTAATGGTCCGGAGGGTCGGTAGTTCTTGAGGGCGCTGTGTTAAGGTGCAGAGGGTAGGTGTGTGGCTGCAGCACAGCACTACAATATCCTGACGGCGCGGGTTCATGATGAAAAACGTAGCGCGTCAGCTGCACTATTTTTATCTCTCTCCTTGTTTACTGAAAATCTGCGAAAGCAATTTTGACTTCAAACGAGGGAGCCGAGAATAAAAATCTCTCTCTCCCCTCTCCTCTCTCCATTATAGCTTGTGAACTATGAGCATTACAGTAATTTTCTTTATTTCAGAAGACGTTAGAGAGGCTGCTCGCTTGACAGAGGCGGTGATGCACGTAGCATAATGTATTCGCTAAGTAAGTGTTGTTTCGTAAGTCATATTAATCTGGTTTATAGATCATTTAGGCTTAGCCTGTAGACACCACTCCAGCGCACTTGTCACTCGGCTTTGCATCTCTCATCGCTTCAGCTCGTGTATAAAACGTTAAGGTGATCCAATGCGTGTGTGCGTAGTAATTCTTAACGTTAGTATCGAAAGACTGTCGGTCTGCTATCAGTGATGGATTGGATGTCTTCCCACCAAGTGTTGCATGGATATTTTGAGTCTTTGATGTTCATATGGATTGTATCGTCCGCATAGCTGCCAGTAATTAAATAAGTAATAATACCTCGAAGGTAGACCGGTGGATTGTCATGTTTCGTCCTTAATGTTTGCCAATACATTTCGTGCGTTTGGTTGACGATGATCCAGAGTTCCGACTGTGACTAGAATCGCCGGGCGTCTCTCTCATCGCCCCGCAGGGCTCTGGGCTAATCTGCTTAAGCTTCAGGCTGTTTGTGGTTTTAATGTTTGCTCTCGTTAATGAGTCAAACGGTTTTTCAGGGCTCTCCATACTTTAGCCTTTGTTGTCCGTAATACTTATAAACACGCTCAAACGATATCCTAACGCAAAGACGCACATACTTATCATGCTAATGTAGCCCTATACTAAACACCTAAACAAATCTAGATTCCCTGTATCATAGCGTATTCTAATTTACATTTGAGCCAATGTAGTATACTCTGTGTTGTGTTACAAAGAATTCTTCCAACCCGTGACTATTTCCACCCTCCCCATTCCGGCGGTTCATCCTTTCCTTATCCTTTTGTCACCGAGAATGTCCGTCCCTCCCAGATCGCCTCCCTGGAGAGTGAGGCCGGCTCGACCCAGGCCCCGGCTGTGCTGAGACATACCAGAGGTCGTGCTGACTTGGGGCCATGACGCAAGGCTCAGTCCATCTCCGCTATTGGCCGTCACGGCTCAGTGGAGACTTGAGGTGTGAGTCAAGAGCTCCTGTCCTCACGGGCGCAAATACACCGGGAGAGCTGGGAGCCCCGCGGGTGCAATGACCTGCCAGCCCGTCGGCTGCTCGCGACTGCACGGGGAGGTTTCATCAAGACGATGTATCACTGCTCCACATTCACCACACGCATAATTACTTCCCTTAATTATATTTTGCAGTGAACAGAACCCGAAATAAAGACAGTGAAAAGAGAACTACGTAAGGACACCATTCTGATTGAATAAACATTGTCAATGACACGTTTATAATGTTTAAATGTTGATCATCAACGAGTTAAGATACGACTGGGAGAGAGAAGGATGTCCCTGAAGCAGTTGAGGTGGTTCAGACTCCTCCCAGGTGGCCGAGCTGTGGCGACTCTCAAGCTTAGCTTGCAGAGGCCCAGCGCCCTGTGGGTGTGGGTGCTGGCCCGCTACTGGCTGCTATTACCAGTCTGGTAGAAGCGAAGAACTGCTTCGAAAGCACATTCACTACTGTTGTTTACGGTTCATAGTACATATTTGTTCACTCAACCGTAATTTAGAAATAATTATTATTTACAATTACTAGTATATACATTTTGTGTACATTTTATGTAAAGTCTACCTATATGCATATGTCTGCACATGTGTACGTTCTCATGGTGTGTCACAGATCCTGACATTAACTTGTTACATTGAGATACAGGCTGAGCCCCTGTGTTCGGCACATCACCCTGGGAGAAGGCCGCATGCCCGGCCGGAGACAGAGCCGGCCGGGACGTAGACTGCTCATAGCAGCCTCGCCTCACCCCTCACTCTGTGCCATAAATTTTGTGTATACTGCAATGTGTAATTTGACTTTTCATGTCCATTCCGCCAACAATAGTATCATGGGCAGAGTGTTTCCATGAAGAGCATGCTTAACATTTACAGTGTCTCTCGTGTGGCATAAACTAACTTGAGGCAACGTCCGTCCGAGGAGGAGGAACGGCAAGGTGATATTATGAGGTTTCTTTTATTCCACTGCATTTCGCAAATACACCTTTTGACAAACTAGACATTACCCATTACCACCAAAATGTAATTCAAAAACGTTTACATAGAATATCGTGTTTTGGTGATTTAGTAAAAAAAAAAAGTCAAATACGCACACATAACTATCCCTAAACTCGTTGAGCACATAGCTCCACATGCTCACCACTCATGCCAGTGAGGTTGACTGATGACAGAAAATCCTACTTATGTCAATCTTTTACTCTTTAACGCAAAGAACACATCGAGAGCAGGACCTGCTAGTGCCGCCCCAACCAGCTGCCAGCGCTTCAACAATGAAGGCAGCGAATATTTTTCACTCACGTTCAAGCACAACAGTAATTGCCCGGAAAGAGTTTTGGAGCTCAGTGGACCGATCTTTGGGTTTATGTCTAGCATCACTCACACACACCACCCATCCCCTTGCTCAAGGGCAGTAACCTGCTCGAATTTGTCAATGAAAAATCCTGGGAGCGAGAGCGAGGATTCGAACCGGCTAAAAATAGAATGCGCGCCAATGCTCTATCACACCACTATGCACTGTGTGTGGTGTGTGTGTGTGTGTGTGTGTGTGTGTTTGTGTGTGTGTCTGTTTTTCATCTACACATAAACTCTTATTACCACAACCACTAACTACTCTGAACCAGCCCATCCCATTCACGCAACGCACGCACACACCACACACACACACACAGTTGTGTTGAATAAGAAATCCAGTGTTATCTCTGACGACATACGGAATACATTAGTCATAGATACAGTAGATTGAGTGTATTCGAAGTTTTACTGTTTTACTGAAGGAACATTGTAAGCATGTATTGCATTCATAATGGCTGTTTTATGTCTTTGATGTACGCGCTGAATGCCAGGCATGAGCAGAGTTGTTTGTACTCTTCAATGGGTGAATGTCTGAATGTCTTACCGTACTGGTTTTTTTAGTTATTAAAATAAGGTTATGTCTGTGTAGTGACAGGAACTAACCACGTGTAGGTCTCGCGGCCTCTTTAGCTCTTATTTTCGTATGGTTCCTGTATGGTTCTTACTCTACCTCCCACCACCCAATGAATATCTACATGAGTAGACTTATACAAAGAACATATTTTCAAGATCCCGCACGACCATTCGACGGCAAGAGAGGTATGCACACGACAAAACGAGTGTGGAGGCAGACGGGTGGAAATGGAACCAAGATTTGTAAAGAGGTGAAGCGTCAGTGTGTTGGAATGGAAGTTGATGGAGATGAGGCAACGGGATGTGAGGACCGCAGTAAAGGTCCTACACTATACTATGGGGAGGATAAAATGCTAGGATGGGTGTTAGAAGGATTGGCTGTATAAGAATAAGGATATGCCACGGCTACACACGGCCCTTTTTTTCTCTTGAGGTCCAGCTAAAGGTAGCTGTCAACGATGATTTTTCAACATTACCGACAAAGGAACTGCGGGCATTGATGACGCTATATCTGCCTCCCGTCATCTCTTTCCCTCGCTTTGGGTGCAGTCTCGTTAGTCACTATAACGTCTGGCTGAATAACGTGGCTGAATCCCTCAGTTGGGAAGTTTATCGTATTTCTCTGCTGCGTTCACACCCTTCATATCAAAATCATCGCAGCGTAATTTGTTTGTAATTTTGGTATAGTGGAGGCAAAACGACTGTAGGTCTGTAATGATTGTGGTTGACAATAACGTGTTGTGTCTGTGTTGTGTGGGGGGGGGGGTTAAACAATAGACGTAATAATACTTAGATACGTACGATTTGATCACCGATGGCGTATTGCCAGCATGGTAATAGTGAGCCACGTACTAAGCAGGGGAACAGCGGGATGGTAAGACTAGGTAAACTCTTGGAGTCCTAACTTAAGCTTTTCTGAAAGAGATATGTGCATACTCGCCTTTGGGGAGGCGTGTCCGAGTGGTTGGCGCCTTGGAGAGTGGTGAGCTCGATGTCCGAGTTCGGATACCTTCCAGGGGCAACTCTCCGATCATATTTAACGTGTGAATAAGAGTTGTAAGGACAGGTTCCCGAGTTCACAGTTCGCTAGAGCAAAGTTTCGTCCATCGTCGATGGCGAAGATACCCATAATGCTGCATCAACCTCACCATCGACTGCGACTACAAGTGCGGCGAGGGCACTATTTAGGTGGCGCAAGCCTAGGTCAAACCATGACAGAACTCATCACAGTGTCACTATAAAAACCAGCCTGCGCTCCACGGGCGAGGGCCAACCACTGAGCCGTCAAGGAAAAAAAGAATAGCTACAGGCGCGTATCGGCTCCATGTAAAAAAAAAAAGAAGAAAAAATACTCTGACGATTAATGCTGGAAGGTGAGAAAAGACGATAAAAAGAATGTTACTGGTAGTCGGTCAGCCCCGGTCCCGAAATTTTGCTCACCGTATCAAAATTAGGGCGAGAATGCTAAGAGTGTTTTTTGAGAGGTATAAATGCCTATAGTTTAGAAAACTTGATAGCCATTGTGGGGGTGGCAGCTTTATATGAGTTTATCTCCCTTTTTCAAATGGCCCTCCAAATACACCCAATAATTATGAAATTTTTAAATGTCGTTTTATGGCCTTTATTTTATATTTGGTATGGCGATATGATAGCCTACATCAGACGGATGATATGGCCACGGGGTGAAAATCATGTCGCTTCTTGATGGCCGTTCGGAGTATGTGAACAGTCTATCTATGATCTTGTTGATATCTGTAGACTTTGCACTCGCAAAGCTTGAGCTCCCGATGTAGATTTTGATTTTCACAAGACAACATCCTTTAATGGCACAGCATGGAACCATCAACAACTTTCACCTTGTCGTCGGAATATTTCTACTGCACCTCCAAGCTCGGATTTTCGTCTTCTGTTGCATATTCTTCTTTGTTGAGATCCTTCAGAATATTAACTCACCAGACAACATTAATGATTGCCAATTTTGTGGTCAAGGAGGTGACTGTATAATCCTTTTGTTGGGGATAATATCTTCTCTGATGTATCGAAAAGGTTTCTTGTAACTCTCCTTCAACCTTGTGATACTATAAATTCATCTGTTACTTTCTCTTCTTCATTCTCATTGCTGTCCTCTTTGTTCCTAGTGTATTCCTATGCATGAACTTGGTATGTGCCTCTGCGGCACCATGTCTCTACTGTTAGTGGCTATCATCCTGCCGTCTGCCATTTCTGACGGCACTCTCTCTTAGTGTTTGATCTACTCTCCATTGTGAAGCTAGCGTATGTTTCACGTGTATTGGATGCTTTTTGAACTTGACCTTGCTACGAATACCAGATCGTCCATACTTCTTGATTCCATGTGTTGATGTTCTGGAAGACTTTTTTTGGAGACAGTCACTACTACCAATAGATCACTACTCCATTCACCTGCTTTACGTTCAGAGTTTCCAAGTCTCTTTTCTGGTGAACATGCTTCTACTTTCGATGATAGAATATAATTGGAACTTCTTGTCCCTGAAGCGTTTTTGAAACGTCCCTAGAATGGGGGACATGGTTCCTGACTTTGGGCGACTTTCAAGTAGGTTAACGCAGGAGGCATGGCTTTGAGGACTGACAAAATGTTCATCTCCGTCCGGATACTGCCTGGTGTATGATGCACAGTTTCTGCGGGTGCCTGTGCGTTCCATGTTAACGGACATTCCAGGCCTCCTACGTTGAGTTCCACAGCTACCACGACACCGGATTCTGGTCCCGGATCTCTTTCTCTACATCACCAGCCCTTCAACAATAGCTTCGAGAGGTAGTCGGCTGCTACTCTACCTCTCCACTCAAAACCCGACTTTCCCTCTGAACGCACGACCTGCGGCCGGCTGGTCTTCGGCAGTGGTGGTTCTCCTCGAGGGTCTCCAACGTCGCCAGTCCCGATCGTCCGTCCGTCGCTCGCGGATGAAATACGAACACCTGAAAAAGCTTTTTTTTTTTAATCTATATGTATGTATATTTATATAATTATATAATAATTAACAAAAGTTTGGAAAAGGGGATAACTCCCATAAGCTGCCACTGCCACAATGCTATCCATGTTTTCTAACTCTAGGCTTTTATACCTTCCAAAAAACCTATTAGCATTCTCGCCCTAAATTTGATACCGACCAACCCCCCAGGCTGATCGCCTATGGATTAATTCGGAAATAAATTGTTACTAGATTTATGTATACGCAGGGGGTTTTTTTTTGGGGGGTACCGAGAATGCGCCAGTTATTGTTAGCGTCTGAGAACTTTGTGGGATATGTTTAGTTGAGGCCTGGTCCATTGCACAACTTTTCTTCCTGGACGTAGAGCTTTATCTGTGATGGACATATTGCCACACGCGCAACCCTCCACGTGTCGTAAGTCTGCAGGTTTGTTTGTAAGGTCAGGTTGTTGGAATATGCTGTTGGGTGGCGCAGCCTGGATAACATAGATAATGTTATGCCTCACAATAAATGCTTTGGATAATAGGACATGAAGCCAATAATGTTTCATTTGTTTATCGTGCATTGTTTGTCCAATACTTGTTTACATTTTTTCGAGGTATCATTGTTATTACCAGATCAGAATGAGTTGGGTGATGTTGGATGTAAAAACCAGCTTAATTTGTTCATTTAGACTTTCAGTATCATTAATGTCTTAATAAACAAGGCTATAAAAGTCTATAGAAAGGCGCATGTCAGTCAACAGCCCTCACTAGAATAACTTATTGATGACCAGCCAAAAAAAGAACAATTATGGATGTTTTTTCACTCTTCAGTAGTTTCATTTTGTGTGCATGCAAATGTTAAATAAGAATTATTATACATAAAGTGCAGTGTCGTTTTATAGGCAGCAAACAAGGTTTATTACAAAGCTGTGGTGGTGTGTGGTGTGTGTGTGTTGTGTGTGTGTATGTGTGTGTGTGTTGCTGTGTGTGTGTGTGGTGTGTGTGTGTGTGTGTGGTGTGTGTGTGTGTGTGCGCACGCTTGGAATGTAGTTTATATTGAAAAGACAAAAAAAACAAAAAAAAATAAACAAAAAAAAAATAAAAAACAAAAAAGCAAAAAAAACTAATTATAAACAAGAAACATAACAAACATAAAAAAAAAAAAAAAAATTCAAAAAATAGAAACAAAAAACTAACAAAAAAGAAAAATAATAAAAAAATTAAAAAAAAAATAAAAGAAAAGAAATTAGAAACAATAAAATAAAAAAACAAAAAACAAAAAAGATAAAAAGAAAAAAACACCAATAAAAACAAAAAATGAAAAAGTTTACCTAGATAGTAAACAAGACTATTACAAGTTGTTGTGTGTTGAGTGTGTGTGTGTGTATGTGTGTGTGCGTGTGTAAGTATGGACGTGCACGTGTCGCTCTCGAGGGACGTCTCAGGTTGACTGAAAGGTCACCGAAAGGCTTGCATTCTTATATTTGATGCCAGCGTGCGTCACGAGGGAGGTTACGTAGAAACTTAGCATCCTTCCATGACAATTTTGTATAGTATTTTCATTGCTTTAGTATTAGCGGTTAGTGGTAGTAGAAGTAGTAGTAGTTTTTGCTGTTTGGTGGAGAGGTGTTGCTGGTTAGTGGTATCGTTGTGGGTGGTGGTGGTGGTGATGGGGCTCTGATGCATAAGAAAAATGACCCAATTTCAGTTTTGTTCTATCTGGCTACGATTTTTCAACCAAAATGACAGCTTTGAAGTATTAAAAGCCACTTTTTGGGTCCCGTCATAGCTAGTGCCTAGCTAACAGATAGGATTCTATCGCCCACCAGTGGTAATACCTGTAATACTGTCAACCTTATTCCATCTGTGAATACCGGCTGCACTAAAAGCCCTGCACACAATTGCAGAAAAAAACTCACTACATAAAGAAGAAGAACACGTCTGGTAGTCAGCGCGGCCGGCACCCGCCACCCCCGGGCCAGACGCCAGACTTTCATACCCATCCCAAGAAGCTCCCTCGGGGAGAGGGCTGAAAACTTTGTGGGAAAAGAAGGTGGAGGCCGAAGGCCGTGCACTATCTATGTCCGTGGACCCAAAATAGGCTTTTCCTACTTCAAAGCCGTCTTTAAGGTCCCCTTATAGGCTTATGCACTAGCTACCTGCCACTTGAGACGGGCAAGAACCACCACCCCCGAGGGGAGAAGGAAGCACTGCTCAGAAAACAAAAGGGAACAAAAGCATCCACAAGTAACAGCGGAGTCGTCATGGTGCAGGCACGCTGACCAACACTACACCAGACCAGCCAGAAGGTGGGAAGCCAGGGAAACACAAGGCGAGTTCACGACGGAGTGAGAGAGTAAACGGCCACGAAGCACGAGGCCGGACTCCACGGGAACCCCATACCCGCGTAGCGGCCACCCGCCCAGGCCAGACGAAGCAGCAACGTCGAAGGGCGCCGAAACACAAAGGATGGAAGGCGACCCAACCCTCCAAGCCGCACCACAACCGTCCGGAGACGGATGACACTCCCGCCCGGCCTACCCAGGACACGGGCGAGAAGGAGAGGTAGACCAGCAGACCCTCCCGCGAGAAGGCGCGAAGACAGGCCTCGGGAGAAACTGACAGCCCCTACAATAGATCCGCGAAACCCTCGTCGGCCAGGGCACAAATAGGAACAGGACCGCCGGGAGGGATCCGATACCCGGAGTGCCGTACCGAAACTGGTCGCCCAGGAGACTGGAGGACGTTCACAGGGACCAAAGGGACGGACGACGGGGGGGAATCAGGAGGAAACCCCCCCACTTCAGTAGGCCGGCCGAAACGGCGGTCCGGACGAATACCCGGCCCCGGAGAGAGAGAGAGAGAGAGAGAGAGAGAGAGAGAGAGAGAGAGAGAGAGAAGAGAGAGAGATAGAGAGAGATATAGAGAGAGAGAGAGAGAGAGAGAGAGAGAGAGAGAGAGAGATAGCGATAGAGACGAGAGAGAGAGAGAGAGAGAGAGGTGGGGGGGGCCAAGGCGGCGATTATTTAGTTAATGCTAATTTATGCATGTGTCTACTGTATGTATCATAAAACGAAATCTATCAATGGAAAGCTAATAAAATTCTGCTTCTATTGATATACTCCCATCTTATAAGCTAGTCCCACAAAATGTTACATGCGACGTGTTTTAAGTGCATGTTTTAATTTCATCATAGTTCATTCAGAGTCTCATAATGACCTTTCTTTAATGTGTTTTACGTGGTAACTTATAGAACAACGTTCCGAAGCTAACAGTCTATCCTTTATACATGTATAACATGATATACTGCGGGGTAATGCCTTGAGAACATCCCGGGTCTAGAGTGAACGAAGAGGCCTTTGGCACAAAGATGGCGCCCAGTAGCGTTTAAACATAGGGCCTATGAATGGCGTTACCCGCTTACATATGATACCCTAGCCCCGCCCCGTCCCCCGGATAGGGGGACGGTTGGGGGGGGGGGGCAAAGTCTCAGCGCCAAGAATCACACGTTCCTCGACCCTCCTTGAAACGGAAGTTAAGAGGGTTAAGGGAATGAAAGAGTTTGATAGCAACGCATGGAAAGACCCGGCGACGCCACAACCACCGACTCAATGCCCCTCCCGGAGGGTTGGGGGTAGAGTGCGGAGGATCCAGGCCAAAGACCTACTCTATGGCTGACTTGCTTCTCGTGCCCCGCGCTAACCCGCCCATGACCAGTGAGGCCAGTTGTTGCGATTCCTGGCCATTTTAGAACATCACCCCTATTTCCCTTCTAAGGTTTATCCGTATATATGATATACCGTTATCTTCGTACTGTTTGTTCTAATAAATATTATCAAATAAAAAACAGTACAATACACTAAAGAAATGCCATTATGAGAGAGTGAGAAATAATGCATGACCTCAATATATACTTTAAACTCTTCGCCATTTAATATTTTGCGAGAGAACTTTTAATGCTAGCGATAGAAAAGAAGGCGATTTTTCATTATCTTTCCATTGATATATTTCGTTTTCTTGATAAATGAATTACCACCATGCCTAAATTAGCGTTAACTAAAAAATAACATCATCAATCGTATCGGGCAAGTAAAAAAGTGTTCCATTGAATACGTGGGAGACTATGGCATATCAGTCATAAATGATACACTTTTTCTTCGTGACTGGTTTGTTCTATAATATTAGCAATAAAAAAACTGTAAAATGCCCTAAAGAAGTTTCCATTATGAGACTCTGAAGAAATAATGCTGAACTTTATATCACTTAAAACTCATCGCAATTTGATATTTTGGCCGTGAAGACTTTTTTACATGCAACATTCAATAGAGCGAATTCAATTAGCTTTCATTGCCATAGTTTTCATTTTCTGATAAAAGAATTAGAACCATGCATAAATTAGCGTTAACTTAAATAAATAACTCATCCTCGGGTAATTATCCCGATAGATGAATGTTATTTTTTAGTTAACGCTAATTTATGCATGTTTGATTCATTTATCAGAAACGAAATATAGCAATGAAAGCCTTAATGAAAATCCGCTTTCTTTCTATCGCTAGCATCTAAAATGTTTTCTCGCAAAATATTAAATGGCGATGAGTTTCAAGTGAATATAATTTTCATGCATATTTCTTAACTCTCTCTAATGTCATTTCTTTATTGCATTTACTATTTTTTTATTTTGATAATATATAGAACAAACATTTACAAGATAACGTATATCATAATAATGTTTTATATACTGATCAACCATAGGAAGGGAAAAGGGAGTGATGTCGAAATGGGCAGAATCGCAAAACCTGGCCTCCACTGGAATGCCCAAAATGAGTAGCCTAGTCCAGTATAGGAGTAGTCTTTGATCCAGGCCAACGGCCGGCTTTTTTAAACTTGGACTATGGAGAGTCTAACGTGGAGCTTCCATGTTAGACTCTAGTGGTACCATGCCACGAACGCGTTTCTTTGACACCATCTTGGAGAGCTAACATAGTTTTATGTTTGATCCACGACTGCGCTTGGTTGGCAGCCCGTGAACCAGGGATATCATATATTGGGGGACGGAGAGGCGAAGTCCATTTGTCTCCGCGCCCTGCTACCGCGAACAACAAAACACACCATACCATATATGAACTATATTCTTCAATTTATTCACTTACCCCATTTTCTTGATCTTCATAGCTCTTCCCATTATTGGGAGTCAAGATTGTCATGGTCATGTTAGTTTTATTATTTAGTTTCACAACTAATGAGGCCTTAATCACTAGTTGTATTGAAATTCATATCAGGGCAAACCTATATATTATATATATATATCGTCGACTTCTTGATCAAACGTAATGTTCATCAACACGTTTGGCCGCTATAATGATGCGGTGGTGGTGTGGTGGTATCAAATGTCTGACGTACGTAATAGTAATGACCGTTAAAGTGACGTAATAGTACACACGCACGTTACACACAAGGCAAGGTATTATAAAGTTATACTATCCTTGCACACAAGTGTCACGTGTGTCACAGTGAGTGTTAGCCCCCCGTGTGTCTTTCTGACCTAAAGAGCGGAACGCGCAGTTCTTGTCCCTATAAACAGAGTACCGCCAGGGCCACGGATACGGCAATACTTACGGCGCTGGGCAGCAGTGGTCATAGATCTAATTTGTCGGCACGCAAGAACTCGAACCTAGATCAGTGCGCATCAAGGTCTACCTGGGTACCGTCTCTGTAGTAATCAGTGGGAGAATATTATGCTGAAAGGCTAATATGGCAGCTAGATTATCGTAACATTCTGGCGATAGTGAGCTCAAATCGGCCTATTTCGAAATCAGCCGATCTTAGCTCAACACCGGCAAACCATCGTTTTTAGGTTAGGTTAAGTTATGTTAGGTCTGGTTAGGTTTAGGTAAGGTTTTGATAGGTTTGTGTTAAGTTTTTGTAGAGTTATTTAAGTTAAATAGCGTCCCGCGGTACGATTTCGAAGAGGCCGGTGACGGCTCGGTAACGGGCATCTCCCTCAGCCCACCCTCGTACGGTTATTGTAGCCATAATACACTCTACGTTGCTTACGAGGGATTTTCGAGCTCCCTGCCGAAGTGGATAGATTGTGGAAATGGGAGACTTCGCCGTGCCTCCCCCGTAGAGGATGTAAGGAACCGCTGTTAGCGTAGACTAGACTATTATACCAAAATGAGAATAAATGTCTCCCTCTGTTTCCAGTATTAAATGCAAGTGCTGCTGTATAGTCGTATAAGTGAGTGACTATTATATTGCAGATATTGTCCTGGACTCGGCGGGCGAAAGGGAGAGATAAACAACCCAGGATTTCCGTAGTCGCCAAACGCGGTCCTTTAAAAAAATAGTTCAGATGCACTTCATAATCTGCAGTGAACGCATGTATATACCCTCTATTTTTGCCCAACGAGTCATTGACAATACCGCTACTTTGTCTTTAGCATGGGCATTGGCATAGTATCGTAAATATCATTAGACTCAAGTGTTGGACAGGGTCCTGGGTGTCTAACATTTCCAATACTATTCTCGTTAGTTTTAGACCAACTTAAGACTAATCCCCCCCGGAAAATGTTTAGAAAACGGAAATGCCTGTCTAAAGCCACGGTTAGTCTTAGGTTAGCCGAAGTCCACGTTTAAAGAATCGGCCGCAAGACTGCATCGAAGCACACCTGCCCCGACGAGGCCAGCCACGACCCGCTGCACACCCCGCCCCGACCCACGGAGAGGAGAAAGGGCGGGGGGAGTTGCGAATCCCCAGGCACCAAGAAACACCACGCTCCCTCTTCCCTTCCTGACAAGGAAGGCAAAGAGGGCAGGGAATGGAGGAGGCGAGCGGCCAAAGCCACGAAGCGACATCACTCCAGGCGCCGCCCCCCACCAACACTGACCCACACCCCCTCGAAGGGGGGTTGAGCAGAGCGGCGACAGGGGGGGGGGGGGCAACGGCGGGAGTCCACAGGCTCAAGAATCACCACGCTCCCTCTCCCCTATACCTGGCAAGGAAGGCAAAGAGGGCAGGGAATGGAGGAGTCGAGCGGCCAAAGCCACGACACGACAGCACTCCGGGCGTCGTCCTCCACCAACACTGACCCATACCCCCACCCGTAGGGGGGGAAGAGGGGCGTGAGGGGGGGCCAGGGGCCAGGACGGGAATCGTCGCACTCCGGTCCCCACGTGTCGAGGCGGGTTTTTAAAGCAAACAGTAAAAGGGGGCCAGCGCCCCCCCCAAACCACCCCCCCCCCCCCCCCCCCCCAAAAGGGGGGGCTGGGCAGAGTGGCGAGAGGGGGGGGGGGGCAGCGGCGGGAACCCTGGGCCCATGAAAACCACGCTCTCTCCCCCCTTTCCTGGCAAGGAAGGCAGGGAGGGCAGGGAATAGGGGAAAAGTCGAGGGGCCCAAAACCCCCGGACGCGCAGCACTCCGGCGCGCCCTCCACCCAACATGCCCCTTTCCCCCCAAACCCAAAAAGGGGGGGCAGAGGGGCGTGAGGGGGGGCCGGGGCCCGGACGGCTAACCCTCGAAAACCCCGGGGTCCCGCCTCCCGGGGGGGCCACATGGCAAGCCGGGAAATTTCCCCCCCAACCCCCCCTTTCCAAACCCTGGGAGGGGCACGGGCGGGGGGGGGGAAAAGAGAGGGACGCCCCGGGCCCCGGGGCACGAGGGGAGGGAATCCATCCGCCTCCCGGGGTTTCCACATGGCAAGCCAGGAATCCCCCGGACGCCCCGCCCCGGGCCCCTTGGGAGGGAAAGGCCGGGGGGGTTTTGGGGGGGGGGGTGGGGGCCCACTTAGTTTTATAAAAAAACTGGAGGGGCTATCTTCGTAAAGCGCGGGCGCTTTTGTTGGGTCCCCCCTCCAGGGCGGCGCTCTCGCACTTGAGGGCCCAAACCCTGGGAGACACCACTCAGCCGGGGAAGTTGAGCGCTCCCCCTGTGTTTGGGGGAAAATTGTTTCTTAAATTTAAACAAGATGGTGCATTGTGAAAGCCCTACCCCCGGCAAAAAAGGGCCCCACAAGAATACTTAAAGGGAAAAAGGGGGATAACGTACGTTTCACAGGTAACCCAAAGCCCATTTAGTCCTTTTATCCCGAATATTGAGGAGTGTAAAAATATCTGTTTCAGAAAGATACATGTTTCGTCAACATGTTTGATTTTGTCAGAATTTTACAGTGATATACCGGATACTTTAAGTGCAGTGACCATATATATTTTAAAAATCATATTCACTACTCATATAATGCCATTTTTGCTCGCTATTAAAAATTTGATTTTTAGCGGTAGGTATACTGCTTTTCAACAGCGTATTTTTTAAAAATATATGACATGGAGGCATATATGCAATATCTATTAACTGAAGCGTTTAAACCCTAGTCAATAAAAAAATTTAACCCTGGCCAAGGGTAAATAAAGTCCAGGGATAAAGGGTAATATGCTACAGTTTTAGGAGTAACTAGAGATGTTTTAAATTTAGTTTCCATAAAAGCAAAAATAACCCAGGTTACTTCATCACACCAGTGTATGACTGTCACAAAATTCGTTTTTTAGGTGGAAATTTTTCAAAACGTATGAAAAATTTTGTGAACTTTTATAGTCAGACGATTATGTCGATAAATGCCTAATTTTCTTTTTTAAACGTTAAATTTGCTACTTTTTTTAAATTTTCCCCTCCCGATAATGTAAAATTTTCGATAATGGGGCTTGGTTTTAAAAATGAGAGAGAGAGAGGGGAAGAGAGAGGGAAAGAGAGAGAGAGAGGAGAGAGGGGAGAGAGAAAAGAGAAGAGAGGGAGGAGGAAAAGGGGAAAAGAGAGAGAGAGGAGAGAGAGAGAGAGAGAGAGAAAAGAGAGGGGAAAAGAGAAAAGGAGAAAAGGGAGAGAGAGAGAGAGAGAGAGAGAAAAGAGAGGGATGGGAGGGAGAGAGAGAGAGAGGGAGGGGGATGAGAGAGAGAAAAGGGGAGAAAAAAAAAAAATTCCCTTCGATAAATACGACGCAATATTCTGAAAACAAATACCTAAAAATGGTAATATTCGAAGCGGGACTGTATAATAATATTTTTTTATTTTATTAAAAAAAGGAATAAAAACATAAAATTTTTAAAGGAGGAAGAAAAAAAAAAAAAGTGAGTGCAGCTTTTAAGGCTTTGGAAACTATTGTGCGGTGCGGCGGTGGTGTTTCAATATGCTGCCCGAATCAAGCGCTTGAGAGGGAGGGGGGCCCTCCATTTTTATATAGAGTCAGTGGGTGCGACGCCCGGCATCCGAAAGAGCGACGAAATCCATCCGCCCCCCGCTGGGCCACTTGGCAACCAAAGGAACGCCCAAACGCCCCGCCCCGGGGCCCTTTGGGAGGTCCGGGGGGGGGGGGGGGGGGGGGGGGGGGTGCGACGCCCCCCGGCAAAAAGCACGAGCGACGAATCCATCCCCCCCGCCCGCGGGTTCCCAGGGGCAAAGCCAGGAAAACGCCCGACCCCCCGCCCCCAACCCTTTGGGGGGGGTTCCGGGGGGGAAAGTAGGGGGTGGTTTGGGGCGACCCCCGGGGCACCAACACGAGGGGACGAACCATCCGCCTCCCGTGGTTCCACTTTGGCGGGCCAGGAAACCCCCCACTCCCCGAACCCCGGCCCGGGGGAAAGGGTCCGGGGGGGGGGTTTGGGTGGCTGTGCGACCCCGGCGACCCCCCGGGGCACCGACAGCGACAAAATCCATCCCGAAAAAAAGGGGAGCCACCCGCGGGAAAACCCACGTGGAAATCTCCTGCTTAGCCTGAAAGGGACACACACCTCCCCCCCCCCAAAAAAAATGGGGGCGCCAAAAAAGGGATGGGGCGCCCCCCCGGGTACGGCCCCCCCGGAAAGGGGAAACCCCGGGGCCAAAACATTTTAGAGCACAAATAACACACATTTTAAAAACATATAAAAAAAATAGCTATAAACCAAAGGCTTTTTCCCCTGGGGGACCTGATTCCCAACCAAAAAAATTTTCGGTTGCTAAAAATTTCGATCCCTGTTAAAACCAAACCAGGAAGATGATTGGCCCGACCTCCCAATCATTTTTTTTTGTTTTTGTGCCCCTTTTGGAACCAAAAATTTTTCCGTTGAAACCCAAAAAAACCCCCCGCAGAAAACCCCTTTTATAAAAACTATATCCCACAAAGGAGGATGGGCGGGGGGGGCCGGGAGTACAGTGGAAAACCCAAAAGGCCCCCCGGAAAGCCCCCCCCCGAGTACAGGGCGCCGGGTAGGGTAGCCCCGGCCCGCCAAAAAAATCCCCACGGAGTCCATTCCCCAAACCCAGAAGGAAAAGCCTTTAGGGCAGAGAAAGACCCCGGCCCGGGGAAAAAGGGGGGCCCCAATGAGTCCCCCAAAAGGGGGTTAAAGGGGGGAAGGGAGGGAAGGTCCCGTCCCCCTTGCCTCCCCGTTTAAACCAAGGGTTTACCGGGGCAAAAAGAAGGGGTTTTAAAACAACAAAACCCCCCCCCCCAAACACTCCCATTAAAAAAAAAGGAAAAAGCAAGCATTTTCTCAAATTCCCGCCCAAAGAGTGTCAACAACATTTGTAGCAAAAGGGAAAGGCAGGTAGGTTTTGGCCCAAAAACGAGGGAAAAAAAACAGTATAAAAGTTTTGGCGTCTGCCGGGGGGGTGGGGGGTTTGCCGGCGGGGGTAAATGCCAAAAGTGTTCTTCTTTTTAGTAGTTAGTTTTTTTTTTTTTTTGCAATTTTTGCAAGTTTTTGGGGTGCAGCCTGGTATTCCCCCAGAGGGGGGAAAAGGGTTTTGCCGGGATTCCCCAAGGGTTTCCCCAAAAATTTAAATTTTAAATCCATTATTCCTTTTTTTCCTTTAAATTCAAATTCTATTAAATCCATTTTGGGTTTTTTCCCCAATTTTTAAAACCTTGCCCCCAAAAAGTTTTTTTTAAAAATCCTTTTTCAAGTCTTGTTTACAAAAAAATTTCTACCATTTTTCCCCCCCCCCCTGATTTCATTTCAAAACCCCTTTTTTTTTCCCCCCTGTTTTTGTATAGTTTTTTGTTGAAAAATTAGGGGGTTTTACCCTTATTTCCCCCCCCAAAATCTTTTTGTTTTTTATTATTTTAAAACCTATATCTATTTTCCCTCCCTTCACCAAATTTCCTGTTCTATTAAAGTTTGTTTAAAATTTAAAGGGAAAGATATTCTATCGAATTAAATTTCTATTAAATGCATCTTCTTTTGCCCCCAAATTTCCCTTTTTTTATTAGTTTTGGTCGTAAATTTTTTTGGAATCTTTCCTTCAACGTAAAATCCAGAAGTTTTTTTTTTTTATATTTTTTAAACCCCCGGAAACCCTTGCCTATCCAGACGGCGGGGCGTGCCCGGTGGGCAGTGCGGTCTGCGGAAAAATTTTCTCCCGGGCATGCCCGTGAATGTTTTTCCAAAAAGGCCCCAGTCTATAAAATGGGCCCGGGGCGTCCCCCGACGTGCCAGTAGATTGAGATTTGCGGTACGAATACACATGGTACCCTTATTACTGCGAAAAAAGGGTATTTTGTAGCAAATTGTTCCCGTGTGTTACATTTCCTGATGTAAACCCATGTTACAACAATGTGATAATTTGGGAGACTGGGCCTTTATGGACCCCAAAATGAAAAACTTGCGTTCCCGGTCGTAGGTTTTCAAGCCACCGGGCACGCCTGGTGTTTTCGCCCCAAGGGGGGGATGGGGGCCAATTTCGATGGTTTACCCGTAAAAAGGGTTCGATAAGGGCATGCCCGCCGATCAGTCCCCGCTGTTTGGAAGGCTTTATTTTAATTTTGGGCCTTGCCCTTTAAAATTTCAGATTTCTTTTAAGTTAGTTTTTACCCAAAACTTTTGGGAATTCTTTAATTCTTCAAATCTTTTGCCAAATTGATGTGCTCTTTTTCGTTTTAAAACATTACCCAAATTTATTATCAGTTCCATAAAAAAAATTATTAATTTTTTTTATTTTAAATTTTATGTAAACCCCTAAATCTTTTTTTCAACCATTTTTCTCATCCGGCCCCCAAAATTCAGTTTCACATCTTATTTTCCCCCCAAATTCTTGTTTTTTTTCTTTTGAAATAAAAACCCATAGAGAAACCCCTTAATATAAAATTTCCAATAATTTGGGCAATTTAAATTTTTTTTTTGTTTTTAATGTTTGCTGCTGAATGGGCCCCCGGGCATAACTACGTCACGGTTGGGTTTTCATCGGGGCATTTGGGGATAAAGGGGGGGTCGCCGGGGTGGACCTACCCAAGGGGAAAACTACGGCGATGGAAGGGTTTCGAGTTTTTTTTGCGCGAAATTTATATTCCAGGTGAAATTACTGTGCTCTGTTCTCGCTGACAACACTATAGAAAGACCCGAAAGGGAATGGGGGTTTTTTGGGGAAAAGGGTTTTTAAACCCAAAAAAACTTTAGTATAATTTGAGCCTCGGGCAAAAGGTAAGCAACCCGGTAGGGACTTTTGGTCCCTACCACTTGCTTACTTCTTAATGAGGGCTCTGCTGTGGGGCTGTTTTCCCGGTTTTTGAAGCCTCTGCCATAACCATCCCCCTCAGGTCTTTTTTAGTGTGCCCCGGCACGGAAATATAGCACCCGGAATATCCAAATTTGCCCAAAAAAAAACTCAAATTTTTTTCATCGTCGAAACTTCTCTTTGTAGGCTGTACATATTCATGGTTATGATAGTAAATTTAAAAACCCTTTTTAATTTAGTTTTTTGGTTTTTCTTTGATGTAGTTTGTGCTACACATGGTTTAAGTTACTTGGGCGAAACCAATGAATCCCCTTTAGTCTTTTACCCAAATTTACCAAACCCCCGCTTTTATTTATTTATTACTCCCTCCATAAAAAAAGTTGGGATAACCCCCGGTTTACATTACCCATCCTTGCCCAAAGAACCTGCATGGTACTGTCGTTTACCGATATTTTTTTTCCCTAAACAAATCGGGAAAGCTCGCCCCAGTAATGGTTTGGTTGGGGATCCGGTCATTTTTGCCATACCCTAGTTTATTTCCCCCCCACAGGGCATTTCGCTCACACTATGGAGTCATTTGCCCACACTAGGGGGGTTATAGGAGCTAGGAGGTTAGGTTTTTGTTTAGTGTGTCGAGAAACCCCCCAAAAAGGGGTAGGAGGTTAGGTTAGATTTTCTTTAGGTTAGGGGGAGGGTAGGTTAGATTTGGGTAGTTTTGGGTTTGATTTGGTTAGGTTAGGTTAGATTAGATTTGGTTAGGTTAGGATAGGTTTAAATTTTGGGTTGGGGTTTGCTTAGGTTAGATTTGGTTAGGAGGGGTTTTGGGGGGTCAAGCCCCCCGCTTTAGGGTAGGTTAATTTTGGTTTGGTTTTTAAATTTTTGGGAGGCAATTTCGTCATTTCGCCCCCAAGGCATTTCGTCCACATGTTTAAATCAATTCGCCCAATATAAGTCAATTCGCCCCCCTCTAAAGTCAATTCGCCCACCCCGATCCATTTCACGGGTCATTTTAACCCAATTTTTCCCCTGGGAGAAATGGAATGAACCACCCCCAACCTTGGGGGGAAAAAAGACGGTTTAAAATTTTTAGGTTTGCCCTACTCTCCCACTTCCCCCCAAAAAAAGTTTGGGGGGGGCCCTTGGGGAAAGGGGGGGTTTTTGGGTGGGGAACCCAAAATTTTTCGTCCCGGGAAAAACGTAAATTTAAAAAGTTGTGTAGGGGGGTAAAATTCCCTAGATCTAGGGTAATTTTCCCTTTTAAACTAGAGAAAAAATTTCCTAAAACCCAAAAAAACCTAACCTAAACCCCAAAAATTTAAACCCTTTCCTGGGAGGGGATTGACCCCACCGATAACCTAAAACCCAACCAAATCTTTAACCCAAACCTAAATAAAACCCAAAACTAAAAATTAAAAATAACCCAACCAAAATTTAAAGGTTAGAAATTTGGTTAGGTTAGGTTTGGTTAGATTTGGTTTTGGTTAGGTTAAACGGTGGGTCAAACCCCCCGCTAAAGGGGGGTTTAAATTTTTGGTTTTTGGGTTTGGTTATTGTGGTTTGGGAATTTTCTCCCAGATATAAAGGAAAAATTTCCCTAGACTAGGAAAAATTTTTCCCCCCTTACAAAAAAACCCCTTTAATTTGTGTTTTCCCCAACCCCATAATTTTTTCCCCACCCAAAAAAACCCCCCTTCCACAGGTTTCCCCAAAATTTTTGGGGGGAAATGGGAGAGTATGGACAAAAAACTAGGAAAAATTTTCCGTCATTTTGCCCCCAAAGGGTTTTGGGGGTTATTCCATTTCTGCCAGTAGGAAGATATAGTTACAACTCAGTGGGCTGGATCGTTTGGGGGGAATTTTCTTTTGAGGGGGGAATTGAATCCAAAATGTGGGCGGGAATTTAAATTACATGTGGAGAAATGTATTGTGGGCGAAATGGGCGAAAATTGCCCTAAAAAAAAAACCAAAAAAAAAAAAAAAAAAAACCCAACCTAACCCAAAATTTGCCTACCCTAGCAGGGGGCTTGACCCCCCAAAATGCCCAACCCCCCAAACCCAAAACCAAAAATTTTTCCTATCCAACCTAACCCTATCTAACCAACCTAAAACCAACCCAAAAACTAACCTAAATACCCAAATCTAACCTACCCTAACCCAAAAAAACTAAAATTTAAACCCCTAGCGGGGGGTTTGGGGGGTTTTTCACCCCTAAAATAAAAATAAACCCAACCCCCTAGCTCCTATAGACCTCCATAGGGGTGGGCGAAATGACCCGGGTACCCCAAAAACCATTACTGGGCGGCGAGTTTTCCCCCATTGTGTAGGGGCCCAAAAAAATTTTGGTAGACGACATTACCATGGGAAGGTTTCCAAAGAGGCAAGGATGGGTAATGTCACCGTGGGTTTTGCAATTTGTTTTATGGATGGGGTAAAAAAGTAAATCAAAACAAAAGGTTTGGGGATGTTTGGTTATAGACCAAAAAGTAAATTTATTGGCTCGTCCCCAAATTTAAAAAAATTTTAAAACCCTGTGTAGCAACTTTTTATGAGGAAAGACAAAAAGGAAAATCCCAAAAATAAGGTTTTTTTGATACTATCATAACCATGAATATGTACAAACCTACAAAGAGAAAATACGCGAGGGAAAAAAAACGAGTTATTTTTGGGGGAAATTGATATTCCCGGTGCTAATTTCCGTGCTCGCTGACAAAATAGAAAAAGAACCCGAGGTTTATGGTTGATGGCGGGAAGGGTTCTAGACCAGGAAAACAGCCCCAGCAGATCTCATTAAGAAGTAAGCAAGTGGAGGGGGCACCCCCACTACCCACCAGTTTCTTACTTTTTACGAGGGGTCTGTTATGACTCGTTTTTTTGGTTTAGAAGCCTTCCGCACATCAGCCATTAAACCCCAGGTCTTCTCCTATGGGTTTTTCAGCCGAGAAGAGCACATTAAAAATAGCACCTGGAATATTTAATTTTTGCGCAAAAAAACTCGAAAATTTTTCCATCGCCCTAAGGGGTTTTTCCCCCCGTAGGTCCCCCCGCGGCGACCCCCCCTTATCCCCACAATTTCAAACCCATGTAAACAAAAAACCTGACTTGGTTTTGGGGTTTTGGGTCCCTTGCTTTATCCCATTTGGCCAATTTTTTTATATCTTTTTGAAGTTTCTGATTTTGTTTATTTAATTTAAAAAGGAATAACTTTAAAGGAAAGAATATTTAAAAAATATACGGAATCTTCCACCCTTTTGCCCCGTAAGTCATTACCCAAAGTCTGACTACCCGTTTTAGTGTTATTTATTCTTTTAAAGACAATGCCCCTAAAAATTTTTTCTTTTACCTTTTTAACTCTGACCGCTGCGTGGGAAAAATAATAATTTGCTTTGCTTCACAGTGGTAAAATTTGTCTCGATGTCTTTTCCTCAAAAATTTAAAAGCCTACGTGATGTTCTACCTCTTTTAATGTACCTGGTTTTAAACAGTATGTGTCTCTCTTTTTCTGTCAGCAGGGCTGGTTGGACACAGATAGAATAAAAAACCCAAAAAAATTTTGGTCACCCGACGCTCCCCCTTTTGAATGGACGTTCCCCCATTTTTAAACTTCAGATTCTGATTTCGTCCAAAATTTGAGGGTTGTTTTAGAAATAAATAGACAATTCTTTTCCGAGAGAGCAACAGAAAAAAGAGAAAAAAAAAAATTTCCCATGGTGCATAGGAGAATAAAAATTGTAGCCCCTTCCCCTCCAGCTAATGCATAAAGATGTTACTCGGTACAGTTTTGAAGTTGCTGTTCACTGTATTTCACCATGATTCATTACACATGTTTATAATATATAGGAATAGGTCGTTTATCTGTCTTAATGAGTACAAATGAATCCGTAGTTATATTTTAATGATATTTTCTGTAATTTATGGAAGTTTCAATTTTAAAATATTTATTGAATCATACTAAATACACTTTACAAATTAATAAAATTTTATCCTATCAAGAAAAACAATCTTCACACAAAAAACATATCCAAAAACCGCATTAATAAAAAACATTTACGTAATAACTTGCTTTGGTATTTTGTGCAGAGCATTATTAGCCACTAGAATGGCTTCTGATACTTCCGTCAGCTTCTCCAGCGCGTGAACGATGGCGTGGATGCTTTTGTGGAGTATCTCCGTGGAGGTATCGTCACCCCCTTGGAGCGAGGCGATCCCCCTCAACGCCGTCTGCTTCGTGGACAACATGCCAATCCCCGCCAAATAAAAGTTTTCTACGAACCACGAGTGATGCATCTCCAAAATTTCTTTATACGCGGCACTGAAGGCGTGGAGGAGCGACGTGGCTGGACTAAGGGAGAGGACATTGGCCAGACAGCGGCTCATGAACTGCAGGTGTCGTTGCAGGCAGGTGAATATTGTGGTGCCTGAAAAGGGAGCAACACTACCGATCTTCCCAGTCACGTCCTCGAAGTGTATCATTGCGGCCAGCGTGGTGTAGTGGTGACCGTCTCTGCCGCGCGTGTATCTCTCCAAGGCAAGGAGGCGACTCTCCAACATCCTGCCTTGCACCGTCGCGAATGTACCGAAGACGCTGAAAAAATGCAGCAGGTGGCGATACATGTCCACGTACCTGCTGATGAAAACCTCGCCTCCCTCCTGACACTGGTGGGCCTTCAGGTAAACCACTCTGACAATCATGGGTCTGATATCTGCGGCGTTTGTTATCTTTTCGCCGTAGAGTACCTGGCTATCGATGTCCTCTGACTGCTCGTGCGTCTTATCATCTTGTGGTATAAATGGAGGCTGCTCATCACTTTCCTCCTCCATCAGCTCGTCTTCCAACGACTCTGTAGCCTCCATCTCCACCTCACCCCCGCCTATTGATTCAAAGACTTCCTCGTCTGTATCAGCACCGGCAAGTGATGGAGCGTGCATTTCCTCAGAGTCTGAAGGTCCCTCAGTTTCTGCATTTTCTACAACATTCGACGCCGCTCCAGACACTTCCGCCTCACTTTGACCTTCCGACTCTTGACGCAAAACAGATGTCCCGTCCTCCCAGAGAATTGATAGAGTCGAGGCGAATGTCTTTTAGATGGGGTCCAGAACCGACTGACAGTATTGAGACCATCCACATGAAGGAGATAAGAGGCTCAGCAAAAACATCCCATTAAACATAACTGGAAAAAAGGAGTATTTGTTGAAAGAGTAATATATTATGCAAGGGCGCGCCGCAAAAAAAAACAGCATACACGCTGTTGGTCATGCTCACGAACTTACATTATGAAAAGAATTCATATTAGACTCAAAAATATGGAAAAAGCGATATGAAAAAGTTTTATTATAAGAAAAAAAGTCTATATTTTTGTCCCAAGCTGTAAACTGTATGAAGGTAGTTTTAACTTTTTATATAACCTTCTTACGAAGGAGAGGATAAATGATTACAGCATGAACTCTTTCTCGATACAATGCTTCATGCCACTACCCCAGCGTCACCACGTTATTCATGTCTCTGCGGCGCCGAGACCCAAAAGGCTGCCAGCATGTGCGTGAGGCATGACGCGTCACGCTGAAGTATTAATAAACAGGCTCGGCAACATGACCGGCGGTGCTGCGGGCCCTCCCAGCCCTCCGGCCTCCCTCCCCCGGGGCTTCCCTCCCTCCAGCCGGCCCGTGTTCCTGTCCCCTTCACCCCCAACGGGAGTTGCTTGAAGTTTTGAAGTTACATTACCGTTCTAACTTTCTGTAAATACTAAATTACAGTACAAATATAGATGTACTCCTTGTGCACATTTCTTGGGTGTTTCTCTTATCAATTTTATAAAACTTTGATGGAAGTAAAAGAATGATAGTGACAATATGCAAATGAATCAATTTGACAAAACTTCGCTTTTATGTGTAAAGTTCGTATTAATTGAAATTATATATTTTTTTCGTATGTGGCATTCGTGGTAATTGAGATGACAAAATTTAATTCAAACTAACGTTATATCATATTCCCGTCTGTAATTAACATTCACTGTAAGTCTACCTCAATAGTGTATCATCTGTCAGCTTTTACCAGTAAGTCAAAAAAGGCTCTAATGAACGTGATTAATGTGCTTAATGTCAATAAACATGCAAACACAGGAATGTAGGCTAGTACATGTAAATATGCAGTTAA
>JACEEZ010013458.1:2500-16976 GCA_016584305.1 Chionoecetes opilio | reverse complement strand
CTACCCGCCCTCGCTCCCCCTTCTTAACTGTACTACGATAGAGACGGAGAGGAACAGACAGACAGACACAGACAGACAGACAGACAGACAGACAGAGAGATAGAGAAACAGACAGACATAGACACAGACAGACAGAGAGACAGACACAGAGAAACAGACAGACAGAGACACAGACAGACAGAGAGACACAGACAGACATGACAGACATACAGACACAGACAGACAGACAGACAGACAGACAGACAGACAGACAGACAGACAGACAGACAGACAGACAGACAGAAACAGACAGACAAGACACAGACAGACAGAGGGGACACAGACGAATGACGACATACAGACGAAAGACGGGGACAGACAGAAAAGACGGGACAGAAAGACAGAAGACAGACAGACAGACAGACAGAAACAGACAGACATGACAGACAGACCGACAGACGGACAGACAGACAGACAAGTGAAGGTAGTAAGGTAAACACATATCTCTTTCCCTGGCCATACAAGTCAGTGTGAGGAGCAGGTAAGGGAGGCAGGTAAACAAAAGGGCCCGGCTTTTTGGGTGTGTGTGTGAGTGTGTGTGGGTTGGGGTGTGGTGTGTTGTGGTGTTGTGTGTGTGTTGTTGTGTGTGTGTGTGTGTGTTTGTGTATGTGTGCGTGTGTGTGTATGTGTGTGTGGGGTGCAGGCCAGCCAGGTGGTGCACAGGTGGATGGTGGGAAGGGTTCTTGATGCAAAGGGGAAAAACATTTTTGATTGATGAGATTATTCACCAACTACTTCTACACTACTACTATTATTATACTACTACTACTACTACACTATACATACTACTACTACTAACTACCTACTACTAATACCTATATATTACTATACTACTACATACTACTACTACTAATTGTTGCTGCTGATGTACCACTTTACTTTATTACTATCAGTTTCAACCCCCCCCTATACTAGTTTACAGACAGTAGCAACGTGGGAAACTATTTTGTTTTGTCCCTTTTAAGGAAACTAATAGTCCTAAAGGACACATTAATAGGGAAACACTTGTTGAGGTTGAGGTGTTCTACCTGATGTTAAGATCAGTATCAGTATCTTAAAAATAACTATATGTATTTAGAGGAAAATATATATAATTTTATTATATACATATTAAACGCCATTTTCTGAATTTCTCACAACTCAATTTCTTTTTAATATAACTCAAATGCAAGGCCTTGATTTACGTTATGTTTATTAATTTATCCATATTTTACGTAACTATCATAGTTTTGTGAGCATAGTTTTTATCATAGCAACTTTCAAAACCAACTCTTAGGGGATACCCTACCGATTTTCGGGAAAATACCTGGAGCTCGCATGTTCCATTGAAAAAAAGTGTGCAAAGCAGGACCTGTTGCCCCTCCCGGAGCGTGGCGCAGGTAACCACCGGTGGGATCCTTGAATGCTTTATGGCAGCAATCGCAGAATCTATTAGTTTTGCTTTTTGGCGTTTTAACGTGAAACTATTTGTCATAGAGCCGTGTTTCTGAACCTTTTTACCACCACGCCTCCTTTATAATGAGTCCTCGCCTCCATGCCCCCCTCACTATCTCAAGTCAGATATTTCTAAATAATCGTGAATCAGAAAGAAAAACTGAAAAATGTGTGTTTTTAACAGTTTTATTGTGTACATAATTATTCATAAACACCTTGTAAATACCCGCACTGGCAGATTGAGTTACATCACGTTGAAAGGCCGCCGCACGCCAGAAGCTACGCGCGCTATGCTACCTTTGTGTGCTACGTGTCTTTGAATTGTTGCAGCATTAATTAACCTAATATTAATAATAACTGATAATGATAATAATACAAATAATAATAATAATAATAATAATAATAATAATAATCATTATTATTATTATAAATAATAATAACATAATAATGATAATAATTATATTAATAATGATGGTGATAATACGTATAATTATAATAGTAATAATGGTAATTATGATAAAATAATAATAATAGTAATACTAACGATAAAAGTAATCATAATAATAACAATAATAATAATAGTAATAATAAAATTTAAAAAATGCTGAAAACGATAATGATAATGATGATGATAATAAATGTTAAATGTTAAAAATAACAATCATCCCAGTCTGCATAGTAAGTGAAACGCGGCAAGGCGTCACCGCAGAGTTTTTCCTCCACACTTCTCTGCGCCGACTGTCTTCGCTCCGCCCCGCAGCGACCTTCATGTTGCCGCGAAGGCCGCGCTTAAGGTTAAATAGGTCTTGACAGTTCTTCCTTTTTCTCTCGTGCCTCACGCCCCCCTAGATAATAACCCACGTGTTCTTAAGGGGACGCGCCCCCCAGGTTAAGAACCGCTGTCTAGCAGGAAACATTAATAGGAAAACAATATTAAGCCTGAAGTGTTCTACCTGGTTTTATGATTGCTATCTCAAAATACTTTATATATTTCGAGAAAAAAACTACATGATTACTATAAGCTATATCAACATTTTAAATGTCATTTCTTTCAATTATTATAATTTATTTACAACATGATTTCCTTTTGCTGTTAGTCAAATGAAAGGCCTCCATATAGGTTATGTTTATCAATTCACACAGATTTTACGTAACTATTATAAATTTTTGAGTTATTAAGGAAAACGTGATTTTTCATAAACAACTCTTAGGGAATACCCTACTAATTTTCGCAAAAATACTTGCATCTCTTATATTCCATTGAAAAGATAATTCAAAGCAGTATACTCGTTACGCTCGCCCAGAGCGTAGCGCGTGTAACCACTGGTGGGATCTTTGAATGCCTTATGGTAGCAAACTGAGCTACTATTATTACTACTACTGTTATTCCTGTTTATACTCTACTACTACTATTGCCACCACCACCCCTACTACTACTACTACTTCTATTACTTCTACTACTACTACTACTGCTGTTACAACTGCTACTATTAAATCTGTTAAAGCAACAAAAACCTCTACTTTTACTAACTGCAACTTCTGCTAGTACAATAACAAGAACTACTACTATAATAGTACTTCTACTTCTACTCTTACTTCTACTGCTCGATAATACAGTGTAAGGATACGATTGTGTTATTGTATTTTTACGTCACGCGAGAATAGGATTAAGATAGGACGGATCTAGGATTATATATTGTAAAATGGTAAAATGACCTCAATACATTATTAAGGTAAAGTGGTTAACATGTGTAAGGTAACGCTAAAAGTTGGTACAAAGTTAAAGTTCGTAATGAGACAGGAGTGCAATAGAAAGACAAGTGATGGGAGATAAAAGAGAGTTAGTGTGAGTGGTAAGACAGGATTAGAATAGGGAGATAAATTGTGAAAGATAGGATAGGATAAACCTTGACTTCACAACTTAATTTTGTACTAAAACTGAGGAGAACTTAAATCATACAAGTCACTTACACAGATAAAGATAAAAAAGAAATATATATATATAACACAAAAAAAGGGGCCATTCAAAAATTACGTGAAGCCTTTTTTGGTCATTTAACCTCCCTTTACCCCCCCTTTTTACCCCCCTTTTTACCCCCATTTTTACCCCCATTTTTACCTCCCATTTTTACCCCCCTTTTTTACCCCCCTTTTACCCCCCTTTTTTACCCACCCCCCTTTTACTCCCCCTTTTTACCCCCATTTTTACCACCCTTTTTTACCCCCCGTTTTACCCCCTTTTTTACCCCCCTTTTGCCACGCCTTGTAACACTTGTCCAGCCCCCCCCCCACCCCCCTAGAAAACTATGTAACACCGGCTGTAATAGTATCCCCCCCCCCAAAAAAAAAATATATATATATGTAGGTTTCCATTTTTTCTTGACTACAATAATATAAGTCTAGCCTATATACCTGAAATTGATTATCTTTAGGTTCCTCTTTAAAAAAATCTGAAAAAGTTACGTAACACATACTTGCAGCCCCCTCCCACCCCTGTCACACTCATAACACGTCACCATACCCCCCCTCCCCCCCTTTAGGCGTTACGTAATGTTTGAACGGCCCTGTAGTATCGTGGAAGGCTTCGTAATTAAACACGGGAGGCGACTTGCAGATTAGTGATTTGTACCGAGTGGTGTTTCCCGGTCAGCTGGCAGGTCCCGTGTGTCCCCTGCTCAACTTAGGCTACTGCATACACTTCGGAACAGTGAACAAGGCATCATCCGAACAGTACCAATTAACTAGTAACTACTTTGTGAACGCCAAACACAATTGGTTAACTACATTACACGCCCCAAAACACATCAAACAAGCAAACAAACAACAACAAATAGAACATCAAGTACATCACAAACTAACCACCATAAGCAATACAAACACAATACAAGCACGAACCAATACAAACAAACACACCATAAATACAGTGCAACACAAAGGGAACATACACCACGATGCACCACAATACATTACACTATACCACAATACATTACAATATACCACAATACATTACAATATACCACAATACATTACACTATACCACAATACATTACACTATACCACAATACATTACACTATACCACAATACATTACAATATACTACAATACATTACACTATACTACAATACATTACACTATACCACAATACATTACACTATACTACAATACATTACACTATACTACAATACATTACACTATACTACAATACATTACAATATACTACAATACATACACTATACCACAATAATTACACATACTACAATACATTACACTATACTACAATACATTACACTATACCACAATACATTACACTATACCACAATACATTACACTATACTACAATACATTACAATATATTACAATACATTACACTATACCACAATACATTACACTATACCACAATACATTACACTATACCACAATACATTACACTATACTACAATACATTACACTATACCACAATACATTACACTATACTACAATACATTACACTATACCACAATACATTACACTATACCACAATACATTACACTATACTACAATACATTACACTATACCACAATACATTACACTATACCACAATACATTACACTATACTACAATACATTACAATATACTACAATACATTACACTATACCACAATACATTACACTATACCACAATACATTACACTATACCACAATACATTACACTATACCACAATACATTACGCTATACCACAATACATTACACTATACTACAATACATTACACTATACCACAATACATTACACAATACTACAATACATTACAATATACTACAATACATTACACTATACTACAATACATTACAATATACTACAATGCCCACAAACTAATGCCAACACAAACAAATACTAGTTAATCTTGATATATCTAACGTGTTGGAACCGAGACCTCCACCACTACCACCACCACTACCACTACCACTACCACTACCACCACCACCATCACCACCACCACCACCACCACCACTACCACCACCACTACCACCACCACTACCACCACCACCACCACCACTACCACCACCACCACTACTACCACTACCACTACCACCATCACCACCAACACTACCACCACCACCTCCACCTCCACCACTACCACCACTACCACTACCACTACTACTATAATTCAACTACTATTCAACAACTATTACCACTATTCCTACAACCACTACTACTTGTACTAATACTACCACTACTATATATATACCAGTATTATTACCACTACTACCAACAATATAACTACCACCACCACCACTACTACTACTATTCTTACTACCACCACTTCTACTAATACTAATATCACTACGAATATTTTCACTACTACCACTACCACCACCACCTCTACCACATGTGTAAGCCTACCTACTACTACCACTATTATCACCACTACTACTACTACCAATACTACCATCACCATCACCACCGCTACCATTGCCACCACAACATTACCACTACTATCACTATTACAACCACCACCACCACCACCAACACCACCAACATCACCAAAACACATGAATACAATTAATGTTATAACACTTTTTCAACGCTTGCTGGCATTTAAATAAACAAAAAGCCTCCATTTATTACAAGCATTACCACACTAAAACATGGCCAGACTATTCCTTTTTTTTTTGTGTGTGTGTGTGTGTGGTGTGTGTGAGTGTGAGTGTGAGTGTGAGTGTGAGTGTGAGTGTGAGTGTGAGTGTGAGTGTGAGTGTGTGTGTGTGTGTGTGTGTGTGTGTGTGTGTGTGTGTGCATTTGACTCTCCCCAAGGCCACGATAAATTCAGGAACACATATTAAAGTACGCCTTGCCTCTGTGCGCAATTTTGTCTCCTTGCCCTTTGAACCTGTGTTAGGTAAGGAATCCGAATCCCTTAGGATGGAAAACTCATGGTGACGTTTTGGATCAGGAATATATTGGACTTGAAACTCTTATAAACTTAGGGAATTTATATAAATGACTAGAGATCATATTAAGTAAAATTAGAATCATTATCTGAGAAATTATTAGAAAGGGTTAGAATTCCAAGTAGAAGTAAATTTGATATAAGAGAAATGATAAATATAAATTGATTTGAATTCAGAGTACTTTAATATTTGATACAGGGGACACGATTTTTTTTTTCTCTCTCTCTCTCTCTCCTCTCCCCTCCTCTCTCTCCCCTCTCTCTCTCTCTCCTCTCTCTCTCTCTCTCTCTCTCTCTCTCTCTCTCTCTCTCTCTCTCTCTCTCTCTCTCTCTCTCTCTCTCTCTCTCTCTCTCTCTCTCTCTCTCTCTCTCTCTCTCTCTCTCTCTCATATGAAAATACAAGGACACAAAATAACATGTTTACATAGTATTATAAAAATTTAACCCCAAAATATTTACGATTTAAAATTCTGAATACAATCAAATTAGAAAACACAATAACTACTCTAGCTCCCATTTATTTTCCTTAACACACGATTTAACATACTTTTATTTCCCTCTTTTAACACATAACAACACTTTCCCTCCCTTAACACATAACAACACAATTTTTCCCTATCTTAACACATAACAGCATTTACTTTTCCTTATCTTAACACATAACAACACTTATTTTTCCTTATCTTAACACATAACAGCACTTATTTTTCCTTATCTTAACACATAACCACTTATTTTTTCTTATCTTAACACACAACAACACTTATTTTTCCTTATCTTAACACACAACAACACTTATTTTTCCTTATCTTAACACATAACCACTTATTTTTCCCTATCTTAACACATAACAACACTTATTTTTCCCTATCTTAACACACAACAACACTTATTTTTCCTTATCTTAACACATAACAACACTTATTTTTCCTTATCTTAACACATAACAGCACTTATTTTTCCTTATCTTAACACATAACAACACTTATTTTTCCTTATCTTAACACATAACAACACTTATTTTTCCTTATCTTAACACACAACAACACTTATTTTTCCTTATCTTAACACATAACAACACTTATTTTTCCCTATCTTAACACACAACAACACTTATTTTTCCTTATCTTAACACATAACAACACTTATTTTTCCTTATTTTAACACATAACAGCACTTATTTTTCCTTATCTTAACACATAACAACACTTATTTTTCCTTATCTTAACACATAACAACACTTATTTTTCCTTATCTTAACACATAACAGCACTTATTTTTCCTTATCTTAACACATAACAACACTTATTTTTCCTTATCTTAACACATAACAACACTTATTTTTCCTTACCTTAACACATAACAACACTTATTTTTCCTTATCTTAACACATAACAGCACTTATTTTTCCTTACCTTAACACATAACAACACTTATTTTTCCCTATCTTAACACATAACAGCACTTATTTTTCCCTATCTTAACACATAACAGCACTTATTTTTCCCTATCTTAACACATAACAACACTTATTTTTCCTTATTTTAACACATAACAACACTTATTTTTCCTTATCTTAACACATAACAACTCTTATTTTTCCCTATCTTAACACATAACAACACTTATTTTTCCTTATCTTAACACATAACAACACTTATTTTTCCTTATTTTAACACATAACAACACTTATTTTTCCTTATTTTAACACATAACAACACTTATTTTTCCTTATCTTAACACATATTAACACTTATTTTTCCTTATCTTAACACATAACAGCACTTATTTTTCCTTATCTTAACACATAACAACACTTTTTTTTCCTTATCTTAACACACAACAACACTTATTTTTCCTTACCTTAACACATAACCACTTATTTTTCCCTATCTTAACACATAACAACACTTATTTTTCCTTATCTTAACACATAACAACATTTATTTTTCCCTATCTTACACATAACAACACTTATTTTTCCCTATCTTAACACATAACACTTATTTTTCCTTACCTTAACACATAACAACACTTATTTTTCCTTATCTTAACACATAACAACACTTATTTTTCCCTATCTTAACACATAACAACACTTATTTTTCCTTATCTTAACACATAACAACACTTATTTTTCCTTATCTTAACACACAACACTTATTTTTCCTTATCTTAACACATAACAACACTTATTTTTCCTTATCTTAACACACAACAACACTTATTTTTCCTTACCTTAACACATAACAACACTTATTTTTCCTTATCTTAACACATAACAGCACACTTTTTTATTTCTTCTTTTGAACATAACAAAACAAACTTTTTTTTCCTACCTTGAAACAATTAAGATCCAAAGTAAGTACGATCAGATTCAAAAAACCCGATAAACGATTCGATACTATTATAAATCCAAAACACAATCCAACACCATAACTAAAACACGATTGAAAACTATTCCAACCCGAAATATAAACAATCAGAATTAGAATTAAACGTATAGATTCAATTCACAATCCGATTCTTTATTATGGGATACGAGAGGAATGAAATACAGGGTGTAATCCTTTATGGAGAGGTTTATGGGTAATAACTATGATGTGGAGTGTGTTGCCGAGAGTAAGTACATACATAAAAGAGCAGGATTATACGTGGTAAGACTATATACAGGCCTAGATGAGTTTTTTGGGTCGTGTTACTCATAAAGAAAATCCTTCGTAGTCCTTCAGATTAGTCAAGGTTGTAGGGGTTAGAAAGAATATTGCGTAGATAAGGAAAGGGTATGGAGAGAGAGAGAGAGAGAGAGAGAGAGAGAGAGAGGAGAGAGAGAGAGAGAGAGAGAGAGAGAGAGAGAGAGAGAGAGAGAGAGAGAGAGAGAGAGAGAGAGAGAGAGAGAGAGAGAGAGAGAGAGAGAGAGAGAGGAAGAGAGAGAGAGGAGAGAGAGATGAGGAGAGAGAGGAGAGAGATGAGAGAGAGAGAGAGAGAGAGAGAGGAGAGAGAGAGAGAGAGAGAGAGAGAGAGAGAGAGGAGAGAGAGGGAAAGAGAGAGAGAGAGAGAGAGAGAAGATTTGGACAGAAAGAGATTTGGACAGAAAGAGAGATATTTGGGTAGAGATAGATAGATAGATAGAGAGAGAGAGAGATTTGGACAGAAGACAGATATTTGGATAGAGATAGATAGAGAAAGATAAATTTGGACAGAAAGAGAGAGAGATTTGGACAGAAAGAGAGAGAGCTATTTGGACAGAGAGAAAGATAGAGAGAGAGAGAGATTTGGACAGAGAAAGAGAGAGAGAGAGAGAGAGATGAGAGAGAGACGAGAGAGAGAGAGAGAGAGGAGGAGAGAGAGAGAGAGAGAGAGAGAGAGAGAGAGGGGGAGAGAGAGAGAGAGAGAGAAAAGAGAGAGACGAGAGAGGAGAGGAAAAGGAGAGAGGAGAGAGAGAGAGAGAGAGATTTGGAGAGAGAGAGAGAGAGGGGAGAGAGAGAGAATGGAGAGAGAGAGAGAGAGAGAGAGAAAAGAGAGAGAGAGAGAGAGAGAGGAGAGAGAGAGAGAGAGAGAGAGAGAGAGAGAAGAGAGAGGAGACGAGGAGAGAGAGAGAGAGAGAGATTTGGACACATACTCACACAGGTACGTAACAACAAGAATAAACAAAACAAAGGAGCTCTAATCCATAACAAAGGAAAAACACCCAGAGACAGAAAGCAAAACAAAAAGAAAGAAAGAGAAAAACATGACAAAACGACAAAACAAAGAACGGAAAACATGTCACAGGAGTAGACAAAAGAGAGAGAGAGAGAGAGAGAGAGAGAGAGAGAGAGAGAGAGAGAGAGAGAGAGAGAGAGAGAGAGAGAGAGAGAGAGAGGAGAGAGAGAGAGAGAGGAAGAGAGAGGGAAGAGAGAGAGAGAGAGAGATAACAGACCTTTCTCTCCCTCCTCCCTTAACACTAAATCCAACACACTCTTTTTCCTTCACTCAAAAAAGTCACCCACACACTTTTTTTCATCTATAGAGGCTTTAACACACTCATGTATTGTCCTTAACTCATTATGACACACTTTTTTCCCTACCATAACACATAATATGATAACACACTTTGTTCCCTTTCTTAACAAATAGTAACACACTTTCCCATTAACAAATAACATAAATTCCCCTCAATTTAAACACGAAAATAACACCATTTTTCCCCTCCTTATTATAAAGTAATAACCGGGTTCCACAAAGGGCAAACATACTTTTTCAACACTAAACAAAAAACACCCCCACCTTCCACACACTAACACACTCAACACTAAACTAACACACACTCCCTCCTAACAACACAAACACACTTTTTTTCCCATGCATACTTTTTTCTCCACCCAACAACACCCCACAAACACTTTTTTCCCACAGATACTTTTTTATTCCCACACAACTTTCCCCCCCTCAATTTAACACTAATAATAACACCACTACGGGGCCACCTCAATTGGGAATCACACTTTCCAAAAACAAAAAAACACCCAAATTTCTCTCCCCTCAATTACCACAAAATACACCACACTCTTCCACAATTGAACACTAAAATAACACCACATACTTTCTCTCCCCAATTAACAGATAATAGCACCAAACTTTTACCCCAATTAAAACAAATAATAACACCATACTTTCTACCCTCAATTCAACACTAATAATAAAAACCATATTCTTCCCCTCAATTAACAGAGAATAAGCAACATGTTATACCCCAAGAACACTAAAAAAACCAACTTTTCTACCCCCCCTTTAACACTAAAATAAACACCACTACTTTTCACCCTCAATTTAAAAACCTAATAATAACACCCACTACTTTTCTCCCCGCATAACTTAAAAACTAATAAAACACCACCTACTTTTTTTCTCCCCTCATTTAGCACTAATAATAACCCACCCACACTTTCTCTCACCCCAATATAACATAATAATAAACCCCACTACTTTTTCCCCCTCAATTTTAACACGATAATAAACCACTATTTTCTACCCCAATTTAAAAACACGGGATAATAACACCACTACTTTCTCTCCCCCTATCATTTAAAACTAAAATAAAAAAACCCATACTTTTCTTCCCCAATTAACACTAATAATAACACCATTACTTTTTCCTCCCCCCCAATTTAACACTAATAATAACACCCACACTGTTCTCCCCCTCAATAACACTAAAAAAACCCCATACTTTCTCTCACCTCAATATAACACTAATAATAAACCACTACTTTTTCTCCCCTCAATTTAACACTGAAATAACACCACACTTTTTACCCAATTTAAACCCAGATAATAACCCCAAACTTTCTTCCCCTCAATTTAACACTAATAATAACCCCACACTTTTCTCTCCCTCAATTAACACTATAATACACACTATTTTTTCCCTCAATTTAACACAATAAAAAAACACCACACCTTTCTCTCCCCTCAATTTAACACTAATAATAACACCACTACTTTTCCTCCCCTCAATTTAACACTGATAAAAAACCCCCACTACTTTTCTACCCTCAATTTAACACTAATAATAACACCACTACTTTCTACCCCAAATTTTAACACTAATAATAACACCCCCTACTTTTCTCTCCCCTCAATTTTTAACACTAATAATAACACCACTACTTTTCTACCCTCATTTAACACTAATAAATAACACCACACTTTCTCCCCCCTCAATTAACACTAATAATACACCACACTTTTCTACCCTCAATTTAACACTAATAATAAACAATACTACTTTTTCTCCCCTAAATTTTAAAACACTAATAATAACACCATACTTTTCTCTCCCCTCAATTAACATAATAATAACACCACTATTTTCCCCTAAAATTACACAATAATAAACACCACTCTTTCCTACCCTAAATTTAACACTGATAATAACACCACTACTTTTCTACCCTCAATTTAACACTAATAATAACACCACTACTTTTCTACCCTCAATATAACACTAATAATAACACCACTACTTTTCTACCCTCAATTTAACACTAATAAAAACAACACTACTTTTTTCCCCTAAATTTTGATATCACACCTTTTCTACCCTCAATTTAACACTAATAATAACACCACTACTTTTCTCTCCCCTCAATTTAACACTAATAATAACACCACTACTTTTCTCTCCCCTCAATTTAACACTAATAATAACACCACTACTTTTCTCTCCCCTCAATTTAACACTAATAATAACACCACTACTTTTCTCCCCTCAATTTAACACTGATAATAACACCACAACTTTTTCCCCTCTCCCCTCTCCCTCACAACAGGTACGATGTCCTTAACGGCACCAACCTCACGACGACGAGTGGTGACGTGCTAGGCGTGGAGACTCACATCGCCAGGTACTCCATTTATGAGGTAAGTTGCCCCCCCCCCCCTTCTTTTAACACATAATAACATACTTTTATTTCCCTACCATAACACATAACAAGTTTTTCCCCAGTCCTAACACATAATGACACACTTTTTCCCCTACCATAACACAGGACAACATACTTTTTCCCCTACCATAACACAGAACACTTTTTTCCCCAGTCCTAACACGTAATGACATTTTTTTCCCCTACAATAACACAGAACCCACTTTTTTCCCAGTCCTAACACATAAGACACTTTTTTCCCCTACCATAACACAGGACAAATACTTTTTTCCCTACCATAACACAGAACACTTTTTTCCCCAGTCCTAACACATAATGACATTTTTTTCCCCTACCATAACACAGAACACTTTTTTCCCCAGTCCTAACACATAATGACACTTTTTTTCCCCTACCATAACACAGGACAACATACTTTTTTTCCCTACCATAACACAGAACACTTTTTTCCCCAGTCCTAACACATAATGACACTTTTTTTCCCCTACCATAACACAGGACAACATACTTTTTCCCCTACCATAACACAGAACACTTTTTTCCCCAGTCCTAACACATAATGACACTTTTTTCCCCTACCATAACACAGAACACTTTTTTCCCCAGTCCTAACACATAATGACACACTTTTTCCCCTACCATAACACAGAACAACATACTTTTTCCCCAACATAACTAAATAACCCTTTTAACATGCCCCCTCCCTCTCTTCTCATAAACCCCCCACAAGCCCCCCACAACCCCCCCACAACCCCAAAACCCCCCCAAACCCCCCCCAAAACCCCCCCATAAAACACCCCAAAAATCCCCCATTACAAACCCCCTAAACCAAAAATTTTTTTTTCCCTTTTCCCTTTTTTTTACCCCTTTTAGCCCCCTTCCCCCCACAAAAACCCCCCCCAGAACTATAACCCCAAACCCTATTCTTATATTTTCTTTTTTCCCCCCCCTTTTTAGTTGCCCCCTCTTCTCCCCTCGTCACTTCCTCTTTCCCCTAAAAAACCCCCCCATAAACCTATTTTCCAATCTCCCAAGACATCATAAAAAAACTCAAAAAACTATTTTTTTCCTCCTTTCTTTTTTCTTTTTTTTTCTTCTATTTCTTTTCCTTTCCTTTTCCATCATTTTTTCCCTTTCAAAATCACTTTTATATTACTATTATATCAGCACCCAAGGAAGGAAGGAGGAAGGAAGGAAGGAAGGAAGGAAGGAAGGAAAGGGAAAGGGAAAGGGGGAAAGGGGAAATTTCAGGTTGCTGGAGTATGAGGTTTTCCCCTTTACGCCCAGATCTTTTTTACTATAAAAAATCGTATGTTTCGAGCCATAAAATTTCGAAAGTAAGAATAACCCAAAGGTTTGTCGACAGGGGTATAAACAGGTCCATCTATAAAAAAAATTTTTAAATTTATTACAAAAACATTTAGGGGGGTAAATTCAAGGAAATTACGTTTTGGGTTTCAAAGGGGTTAAAAACGTTCAGGTGGTCAAGCAAAAAGGTGTAAAAACAGAAAGATTTTTCCCCTTTTTCTTTCAAGGTTTTTATAATTTTTGGGTTTGTTTGCCCGTAAGGTTGGAGAGTTTTTAGAAACGAGGGAAAAAATATGAATGTTTTTTTTGTTATTGGTTTGAGGGGAGAGAGAGAGAGAG
>JACEEZ010013456.1:207500-220603 GCA_016584305.1 Chionoecetes opilio | reverse complement strand
TGTGTACTGAAACATAGAAACATTGAAAAAAAATACAGTATGGAAAAATAAAGTCCAGTACAGTATATTGTATGACAGGCCAGTGCGGTATTGAAATATTGTGATCGTATAGTGTAGTGTGAGCCCGAATACCTTGATATTCAGAGTCTGAGGTGTCACTAAGGACAGCTATACGTCGCTTGGGCGTCCTGGTGGCACCACTGGGGCTATACCTTGAGGTGACTCGAGTGACTCGGTTGCAGTTGGCGGTTGAGGTGACTGAGGTGCAGCAGCGGGTTGAGGTGACTTGGGACGCTGTGCAAAGAAGCTGGATATTTTAGATTATTTGCCACCTGTGCTGCTCCTGAATAACTATGCCACGCAGCAACCGAGTTTGATCATAATACAATGTATAGGATGTGTAGACAATGGCGTCGATACAATGACTATGATAATGACTCTTGCCCTCTCACCCCGAACGCCTGTGTCCTGACCCCTAGTGGCCATTCCGGACACATGTCCGGCCATGCCAAATATGTCCGGGGGAGGATATATATATATATATATATATATATATATATATATATATATATATATATATATATATATATATATATATATATATATATATATATATATATATATATATATATATATATATATATATATATATATATATTATATATATATATATATATATATATATATATATATATATATTATATATATATATATATATATATATATATATATATATATATATATATATATATATATATATATATATATATATATATATATTAGTAATGTTTGTGTATGCATGATTTATTCATATGATTCATTCATATCTCTTCTTGTGACAAGGAATATAAGAATGTTGTATGTATTCTGTGAATGCCCTTTGAAGCGGCCATATGAATAAGTGGGACAAGGGGTAAGCCGAGGTACTACTAAAGTAATGCATAATTATCCCCAGGGAATATCGAATGGGTTCATGGGGGTATCCAAAAAGTAATCCTGAAGAAAAACTAGACACTGTATGTATGTATAATGATGCAACTAACTCACCTATTGAAGTCCATATGAAGATACAAGTCCATACATTTCAACTGCTTGTTCATTCATAGCCATCATCTTTTCAAGGGAATTTTCAAGGAAAAAGTGGGAAGAAATAAATAGAGGCAGGTTAGAGAGGGGGTATCAGGATGACCTGAAGTGGAGGCTGGGGGTATTGAGGCTGAAAAACTGTGTAAGAACCAATAAAGAAAGAACAAGCTGAAGAAGGGGGAATCCTTTCCCCAACTATAGTCTATTCACTTAAGCTGGATTCCTGGGAGCGGCTCGATGCCTAGGCGAGTATGTAACGACGTCGCTGATTGGCTAATAGACTCGGGCTGGGTGGCGATGGTGGTGGTACTTGCCTCGCCGCAACCCAAAACCCTTGTGTTGCCTCAGAAAAATATTCATATTTCTTGGCTTTACTCATCTCTTACACAAGATAGGCCTATTTTGTTTGCTTCAGTAAATCAGGCAGTGATTGTTCAACAACAACACTCCATTCATAACTCAATAGGGTAAAAAATAAAGTCATGACTGACTATCACAAGAGTAGGCAGACTTTTAGGTTTTCAGTGCATTGAAATGTTGTACTCCTACCCGATATAACCAAGCTACCAGATAATATTTATGAAAGCTGAGTTTACCATCGTGTTCATAATACATTGCTGCATATCATGAGTATAAAAAAAATACAGTAAGACTACACTAATATTAAGATAATTAAAGGAAAGTAAAAGAGTGTATAAACATTATTTCTTGCTTATTTTGCTTCAACTCGCTCTAACTCCATAAGTTTTGGTCACATTCAATTTTCAAGAACTGTTTCAAAATCCTTATACTTTTCCGCTTCCTGTGGTATGTAGCATGTACCAATAAGGAAAAGAGTAGGTGGTCAAAATGGCTAAGAAATTTAAAACTACTACTGCAAATTGGCACAGTGACGGGTGAGCATTGCTCCCTATATAGGAGAGACTGTTTTCGGAAGAGCTATCAGAGGCTCCACCCGTCACGGCACCAGTTTGAAACAGTTTAACTTTCTTAGCCATTTTGACCACCTACTATTAATACATATACATACTATTAATACATATACATACCAAGCATGGTGCCAGTGAATAATGCCTCCCAAGCATGGTGCCAGTGAATAATGCCTCCCAAGCATGGTGCCAGTGAATAATGCCTCCCAAGCATGGTGCCAGTGAATAATGCCTCCCAAGCATGGTGCCAGTGAATAATGCCTCCCAAGCATGGTGCCAGTGAATAATGCCTCCCAAGCATGGTGGCAGTGAATAATGCCTCCCAAGCATGGTGCCAGTGACTAATGCCTTCCAAGCATGGTGCCAGTGAATAATGCCTCCCAAGCATGGTGCCAGTGAATAATGCCTCCCAAGCATGGTGCCAGTGACTAATGCCTCCCAAGCATGGTGCCAGTGAATAATGCCTCCCAAGCATGGTGCCAGTGAATAATGCCTCCCAAGCATGGTGCCAGTGACTAATGCCTTCCAAGCATGGTGCCAGTGAATAATGCCTCCCAAGCATGGTGCCAGTGAATAATGCCTCCCAAGCATGGTGCCAGTGAATAATGCCTTCCAAGCATGGTGCCAGTGACTAATGCCTTCCAAGCATGGTGCCAGTGAATAATGCCTCCCAAGCATGGTGCCAGTGAATAATGCCTCCCAAGCATGGTGCCAGTGAATAATGCATCCCAAGCATGGTGCCAGTGACTAATGCATCCCAAGCATGGTGCCAGTGAATAATGCCTCCCAAGCATGGTGCCAGTGAATAATGCCTCCCAAGCATGGTGCCAGTGAATAATGCCTCCCAAGCATGGTGCCAGTGAATAATGCCTCCCAAGCATGGTGCCAGTGAATAATGCCTTCCAAGCATGGTGCCAGTGAATAATGCCTTCCAAGCATGGTGCCAGTGAATAATGCCTCCCAAGCATGGTGCCAGTGAATAATGCCTCCCAAGCATGGTGCCAGTGAATAATGAAAATGCCTCCCAAGCATGGTGCCAGTGAATAATGCCTCCCAAGCATGGTGCCAGTGAATAATGCCTCCCAAGCATGGTGCCAGTGAATAATGCCTCCCAAGCATGGTGCCAGTGAATAATGAAAATGCCTCCCAAGCATGGTGCCAGTGAATAATGCCTCCCAAGCATGGTGCCAGTGAATAATGCCTTCCAAGCATGGTGCCAGTGAATAATGCCTCCCAAGCATGGTGCCAGTGAATAATGCCTCCCAAGCATGGTGCCAGTGAATAATGCCTCCCAAGCATGGTGCCAGTGAATAATGCCTTCCAGGCATGGTGCCAGTGAATAATGCCTCCCAAGCATGGTGCCAGTGAATAATGCCTTCCAAGCATGGTGCCAGTGAATAATGCCTCCCAAGCATGGTGCCAGTGAATAATGCCTCCCAAGCATGGTGCCAGTGAATAATGCCTCCCAAGCATGGTGCCAGTGAATAATGCCTCCCAAGCATGGTGCCAGTGACTAATGCCTCCCAAGCATGGTGCCAGTGAATAATGCCTCCCAAGCATGGTGCCAGTGAATAATGCCTCCCAAGCATGGTGCCAGTGAATAATGCCTCCCAAGCATGGTGCCAGTGAATAATTCCTCCCAAGCATGGTACCAGTGAATAATGCCTCCCAAGCATGGTGCCAGTGAATAATGCCTCCCAAGCATGGTGCCAGTGAATAATGCCTCCCAAGCATGGTGCCAGTGAATAATGCCTCCCAAGCATGGTGCCAGTGAATAATGCCTTCCAAGCATGGTGCCAGTGAATAATGCCTCCCAAGCATGGTGCCAGTGAATAATGCCTCCCAAGCATGGTGCCAGTGACTAATGCCTCCCAAGCATGGTGCCAGTGAATAATGCCTCCCAAGCATGGTGCCAGTGAATAATGCCTTCCAAGCATGGTGCCAGTGACTAATGCCTCCCAAGCATGGTGCCAGTGCTGGTGTGGGTGGTCCTAAGCCCAAGAAAGCCAGAAAAGCCATAACACCAGAGACTAAGATAGCGATTCTCAAGAAATTTGACGAAGGCGTGCGAGTGAAGGACATGGCTAGGAGGAGGAGGTGGAGGAGGAGGAGGAAGGGTATGTGGGGAAGGAAGGAAGAAAGGAAGGAAAGGAGGAGGAGGAGGAGGGAGGGAAGGAAGGAAGGAAGGAAGGAAGGAAGGAAGGAAGGAAGGAAGGAAGGTAGGAAGGAAGGGGAGTGGGCTGAAGAGAAGGGAGGAGAAATCAGACATGGCTAATGGGTTCAGCCTTTCCCCGTCCACTGTCGTAACTATTAAGAAGGACAAGGAGATTATGTCAGGTGCTAAAAGTGCTGCCCCTTTGAGTGCATTAAAAAGGTGTCCGCGGCAAGGGAAGAACAGAGGCGATGCAGGTCACAAGAGGAAGAAGAGTGAGGCGCTCGAAAACACTTGTCTCTCGCCTCCCTACGAACAACATGTCATTATCTCCAAAAGTAATGATTTGCGACGGAAGCTCACAGAGAGAATGTTTCCTAGAATCCTATAAGGTCAACAGAAACCAGACTGTGTACCGTAGCTAACATGGATGTCATAAGGGAACTATTAACGCCACCACACGTCTGTAAATCGAGGAAAAAAAGTTGTCCTGGCGACTTTAGTGTTATCTACGGTGGGGAGTTTCGGTCCAAAGAGGAACGTATCTACATTCGATTTACGAATTTTCGATTTACAAACAGTTTTTCAGGAACGTAACCCATTCGTAAATCGAGGTGGCCGTGTAGTAGAAGAAGAAGAAGTAGTAGTAGTAATAGTAGTAGTAGTAGTAGTAGTAGTAGTAGGAGGAGGAGGAGGAGGAGGAGGAGGGAGGAGGAGGAGAGGAGGAGGAGGAGAGGAGGAGGAGGAGGAGGAGGAGGAGGAGGAGGAGGAGGAGGAGGAGGAGGAGGAGGAGGAGGAGGAGGAGTAGTAGTAGTAGTAGTAGTAGTAGTAGTAGTAGTAGTTGTAGGAGGAGGAGGAGGAGGAAATATGAAGAAACAGAAGAAAATTTTAACTCTCTCTTTCTCACACATAAACTCTCTCTCTTTCTCACACATAAACTCTCTCTCTCTTTCTCACACATAAACTTTCTCTCTCTTTCTCACACATAAACTCTCTCTCTCTTTCTCACACATAAACTCTCTCTCTCTTTCTCACACATAAACTCTCTCTCTCTTTCTCACACATAAACTCTCTCTCTCTTTCTCACACAAACTCTCTCTCTTTCTCACACATAAACTCTCTCTCTCTTTCTCACACATAAACTCTCTCTCTCTTTCTCACACATAAACTCTCTCTCTCTTTCTCACACAAACTCTCTCTCTCTTTCTCACACATAAACTCTCTCTCTCTTTCTCACACATAAACTCTCTCTCTTTCTCACACATAAACTCTCTCTTTCTCACACAAACTCTCTCTCTCTCTCTCTCTCTCTCTCACACACACTCATTGTCTCTCTCTCTCCCTATATCTCTTACACATAACTGACACCTAAACTCTCTCTCTGTATTATTTCTCACACACTCTCTCTCTCACACATACACAGTTTCTCTCTCTCTCTCACACACACACACACACTCTCTCTGACACACACACACTCAGTCTCTCTCTCTCTCTCTCTCTCCCTCAGTCTCTCTCTCTCTCACACAGTCTCCCTCTCTCTCTCTCACAGTCTCTCTCTCACACTCTCTCTCACACACTCTCTCTCTCTCTCTCTCACCTGAATATTCTCTTTAATCTACAGGCTGTCCACGGGAATGCCTTTCTCCCGCATGTGGAAGATCTCAAAGTTGTAGTAAATCCCGGAGTATTTCACCTCCGCCTTCTCGCGCTTGGCCTTGGCGTAGCGGGCCACCTTCACGCACAGGTAGTCGCCACACTTCTGCCAGTGCATCTTGCAGTCCGCCACGTTGAATAAGTTCTTCGTCCGCACCTACGAAGGACGGAGAAAAGAAATTACCCCTCCGAAAACATTAAAAAAAGTGGAATTTGATGTTTTTTCTGCGTTTCTGGCTGTGAAAATTATCTTCAACTGCGTAAATGTCGTAGAAAAAGTGACATTTCGCCTTTTTTTCTCTTTTGCCTTGCCACAGCATTAACGCCGCCACAAAAAATACACAAATTTACCCTCGTTTCCTCTTTTCTGGCCACAAAAATAACCCGTAACGTAAAAAAAAAAAATTTACGTACTGCCATTTTTACTTTGGACTGCAGAGATAAAATAATAATAATAATAATAATAATAATAATAATAATAATAAAATCAATGATAAACAACATACTTCTGCCATTGCATCTTCCCTCTGTTTGTGTGTGTGAGAGAGACTGTGTGAGAGACTGTGAGAGACTGTGTGTGAGACTGTGTGAGACTGTGTGAGACTGTGTAAGAGACTGTGTGAGAGACTGTGTGAGAGACTGTGTGTGAGAGACTGTGTGAGAGAGACTGTGTGAGAGAGACTGTGAGACTGTGAGAGACTGTGTGTGAGACTGTGAGAGAGACTGTGAGAGAGACTGTGTGAGAGAGACTGTGAGAGAGAGACTGTGTGAGAGAGACTGTGTGAGACTGTGTGAGACTGTGAGAGACTGTGTGTGAGACTGTGAGAGAGACTGTGTGAGAGAGACTGAGAGACTGTGTGAGACTGTGAGAGACTGTGTGAGAGAGACTGTGAGAGACTGTGTGAGACTGTGTGAGAGACTGTGTGTGAGAGACTGTGTGAGACTGTGTGAGAGACTGTGAGAGAGACTGTGTGAGACTGTGTGAGAGACTGTGTGAGACTGTGTGTGAGAGACTGTGTGAGAGACTGTGAGAGAGACTGTGAGAGAGACTGTGTGTGAGACTGTGTGAGAGACTGTGTGAGAGACTGTGTGAGAGACTGTGAGAGATACTGTGTGTGAGAGAGACTGTGTGTGTGAGACTGTGAGAGACTGTGTGTGAGACTGTGTGAGAGACTGTGTGTGAGACTGTGTGAGAGAGACAGTGAGAGACTGTGTTAGAGACTGTGTGAGAGACTATGTGTGTGAGAGAGACTGTGAGAGAGACTGTGTGAGAGACTGTGAGAGACTATGTGAGACTTTGAGAGAGACTGTGTGAGAGACTGTGTGAGAGACTGTGAGACTGTGAGAGACTGTGTGTGAGAGAGACTGTGTGTGAGAGAGACTGTGTGTGTGAGACTGTGTGTGAACTGTTTGAGAAAGAGAGAGACTGAGAGAGAGATACTGTGAGAGAGACTGTGAGAGAGAGAATGTATCCACCACGTTGAATAAGTTCTTCGTGCACCTACGAATGACGGAGAAAAAAAATTACCACTCCGAAAAAAAACGATATTAATAATAATAAAAATAATAAAAATAGAAGTGAAATCGCACACCCAAAAAAAAGATTATATCGAGAAAACAAAAAATAAAAACACGAGGATTTTGATGTATTTTTGTACTTTTCTTGCCGTAAAATTGTCATAAACGGCAAAAATTATTCTTTTGACTTATCTTAGTCAAAATAACCTAATAAAAAAAAAAATTGAACCTAAATATTTCACTACATATATAACCTTAAACGTAAACACAAGAGAAATTCCTGCCTTTTCCCCCGTTTTCTTGCGATACTAACCGTAAACTGGGGGGGGAAAAACGGAATTTAGAGGAATTTGACGTTTTTACAGCTTTCTTGGCGTAAATATATATAAAATAAATGAAATTTAAGGGTTTTTACAGCTTTCTTGCCGTAAATATATATAAAATAAGTGAAATTTAAGGTTTTTTCTTTCTTTCTTGCCGTAAATATATATAAAATAAGTGAAATTTCACGTTTTTTCCAGCTTTTTTGGCGTAAATATATATAAAATAAGTGAAATTTAAGGTTTTTTACAGCTTTTTTGGCGTAAATTTATATAAAATAAGTGAAATTTAAGGTTTTTTACAGCTTTCTTGCCGTAAATATATATAAAATAAGTGAAATTTAAGTTTTTTTACAGCTTTCTTTGGGTAATATATAAAATAAGTGAAATTTAAGGTTTTTTACAGCTTTCTTGGCGTAATATATAAAATAAGTGAAATTTAAGGTTTTTTACAGCTTTTTTGCCGTATATATATATAAAATAAGTGAAATTTAAGGTTTTTTCTTTCTTTCTTGGGGTAAATATATATACAATAAGTGAAATTTAAGGTTTTTTACAGCTTTTTTGGCGTAAATATATATAAAATAAGTGAAATTTAAGGTTTTTTACAGCGTTTTTAGCGTAAATATATATAAAATAAGTGAAATTTAAGTTTTTTTACAGCTTTTTTGGCGTAAATATATATAAAATAAGTGAAATTTAAGGTTTTTTACAGCTTTCTTGGGGTAAATATATATAAAATAAGTAAAATTGAAGGTTTTTTACAGCTTTCTTGGGGTAAATATATATAAAATAAGTGAAATTTAAGGGTTTTTCTTTCTTTCTTGTCGTAAATATATATAAAATAAGTGAAATTTAAGGTTTTTTACAGGTTTCTTGGCGTAAATATATATAAAATAAGTGAAATTTAAGGTTTTTTCTTTCTTTCTTGGCGTAAATATATATAAAATAAGTGAAATTTAACGTTTTTTAAAGCTTTTTTGGCGTAAATATATATAAAATAAGTGAAATGTAAGGTTTTTTACAGCTTTTTTGGCGTAAATATATATAAAATAAGTGAAATTTAAGGTTTTTTCTTTCTTTCTTGGCGTAAATATATATAAAATAAGTGAAATTTAAGGTTTTTTACAGCTTTCTTGGGGTAAATATATATAAAATAAGTGAAATTTAAGGTTTTTTCTTTCTTTCTGGTCGTAAATATATATAAAATAAGTGAAATTTAAGGTTTATTACAGCTTTCTTGGCGTAAATATATATAAAATAAGTGAAATTTAAGGTTTTTACAGCTTTCTTGGGGTAAATATATATAAAATAAGTGAAATTTAAGGTTTTTTACAGCTTTCTTGGGGTAAATATATATAAAATAAGTGAAATTTTAGGTTTTTACAGCTTTCTTGGGGTAAATATATATAAAATAAGTGAAATTTAAGGTTTTTTACAGCTTTCTTGGCGTAAATATATATAAAATAAGTGAAATTTAAGGTTTTTTACAGCTTTCTTGGCGTAAATATATATAAAATAAGTGAAATTTAAGGTTTTTTCTTTCTTTCTTGGGGTAAATATATATAAAATAAGTGAAATTTAAGGTTTTTTACAGCTTTCTTGCCGTAAATATATATAAAATAAGTGAAATTTCAGGTTTTTTCTTTCTTTCTTGGCGTAAATATATATAAAATAAGTTAAATTTAAGGGTTTTTACAGCTTTTTTGCCGTAAATATATATAAAATAAGTGAAATTTAAGGTTTTTTACAGTTTTCTTGGCGTAAATATATATAAAATAAGTGAAATTTAAGGTTTTTTACAGCTTTCTTCGCGTAAATATATGTAAAATAAGTGAAATTTAAGGTTTTTTACAGCTTTCTTGGCGTAAATATATGTAAAATAAGTGAAATTTAAGGTTTTTTACAGCTTTCTTGGCGTAAATATATATAAAATAAGTGAAATTTAAGGTTTTTTACAGCTTTCTTGGGGTAAATATATATAAAATAAGTGAAATTTTAGGTTTTTTACAGCTTTCTTGGGGTAAATATATATATAATAAGTGAAATTTAAGATTTTTTACAGCTTTCTTGGGGTAAATAAATATAAAATAAGTGAAATTTAAGGTTTTTTACAGCTTTCTTGGCGTAAATATATATAAAATAAGTGAAATTTAAGGTTTTTTACAGCTTTCTTGGCGTAAATATATATAAAATAAGTGAAATTTAAGGTTTTTTCTTTCTTTCTTGGCGTAAATATATATAAAATAAGTGAAATTTAAGGTTTTTTACAGCTTTTTTGCCGTAAATATATATAAAATAAGTGAAATTTCAGGTTTTTTCTTTCTTTCTTGGCGTAAATATATATAAAATAAGTGAAATTTAAGGTTTTTAACAGCTTTCTAGGCGTAAATATATATAAAATAAGTGAAATTTAAGGTTTTTTACAGCTTTTTTGCCGTAAATATATATAAAATAAGTGAAATTTAAGGTTTTTTACAGTTTTTTTGCCGTAAATATATATAAAATAAGTGAAATTTAAGGTTTTTTACAGCTTTCTTGGGGTAAATATATATAAAATAATTGAAATTTAAGGTTTTTTACAGCTGTTTTGCCGTAAATATATATAAAATAAGTGAAATTTAAGGTTTTTGACAGTTTTCTTGGCGTAAATATATATAAAATAAGTGAAATTTAAGGTTTTTTACAGCTTTGTTGGGGTAAATATATATAAAATAAGTGAAATTTAAAGTTTTTTACAGCTTTCTTGGCGTAAATATATATATATTAAGTGAAATTTAAGGTTTTTTCTTTCTTTCTTGTCGTAAATATATATAAAATAAGTGAAATTTAAGGTTTTTTACAGCTTTTTTGCCGTAAATATATATAAAATAAGTGAAATTTAAGGTTTTTTCTTTCTTTCTTGGGGTAAATATATATAAAATAAGTGAAATTTAAGGTTTTTTCTTTCTTTCTTGGCGTAAATATATATAAAATAAGTGAAATTTAAGGTTTTTTACAGCTTTCTTGGCGTAAATATATATAAAATAAGTGAAATTTAAGGTTTTTTACAGCTTTCTTGGCGTAAATATATGTAAAATAAGTAAAATTTAAGGTTTTTTCTTTCTTTCTTGGCGTAAATATATATAAAATAAGTGAAATTTAAGGTTTTTTACAGCTTTTATGCCGTAAATATATATAAAATAAGTGAAATTTCTATGTAATCCTATGGAATCCTATGTAATCCTCCTCCTCCTCCGACTACTATTACTATTACTATTACTATTCCTCCTCCTCCTCTCCTCCTCCTCCTCCTCCTCCTCCTCCTCCTCCTCCTCCTCAATAACTACATTTAAAAACAGGCTTGACGCGCAATGTAAAGTAAATGGGTTTTGATAGTGCCCTGCGAATTCATATTATAGTCCCCCGGATCGATTAGTTGTAGTGGTAGTGGTAGTTGTAGTTAGTATATTTCATACCCTATTTTTCTGCACTACGATACTTCCATGTTCCTATCTTCTTTAGGGACATGGTATCATTTTCCAACTGTCCTCTTACATGTAGTTGTAGTTAGTAGTATGTAGTTCAGCAGATACCCTCGTCATGGACCAATAGGTCTCCTGGTGTCTGCTATTCCTATGTAGTCCTATGTAGTCCTCCTCCTCGTCCTCCTCCTCCTCCTCCTCTCATAAGTTAACAGTTACCCACAAGTTAAGTGGAAAATCTTTGGGGCGCTTGTTTTAAAGATATCTTACTCTCTCTCTCTCTCTCTCTCTCTCTCTCTCTCTCTCTCTCTCTCTCTCTCTCTCTCTCTCTCTCTCTCTCTCTCTCTCTCTCTCTCTCTCTCTCTCTCTCTCTCTCTCTCTCTCTCTCTCTCTCTCTCATAATGCAACGCACCTAACATATATTTCATACACTAAAGAATGTATTATGCAAATGTATAATGTATTGCGTGGCGAAGTAGTAGTAGTAGTAGTAGTAGTAGTAGTAGTAGTAGTAATAGCAGCTGTAGTGGTGGTGGTGGTGGTGGTGGTGGTGGTAGGAATAGTAGTAGTAGTGGTGGTGGTGATGGTAGTAGTGGTGGTGGTGGTGGTGGTAGTAGTAATAGTAATAGTAGTAACGATGGTGGTGGTGGTGATAGTAATAGTAGTAGTAGTGGTAATTGTAGTAGTAGTAGTAGTAGTAGTAGTAGTAGTAGTAGTAGTAGTAGTAATAGTAGCTGTAGTGGTGGTGGTGGTGGTGGTGGTAGTAGTAATAGTAATAGTAGTAGTGGTGGTAATTGAAGTAGTAGTAGTAGTAGTAGTAGTAGTAGTAGTAGTAGTAGTAGTATAGTAGCAGTAGTAGTAGTAGTAGTAGTAGTAGAAATAGTATTAGCTGTAGTGGTGGTGGTGGTGGTGGTGGTAGTAATAGTAATAGTAGTAGTAGTGGTAGTAGTAGTAGTAGTAGTAGTAGTAGTAGTAGTAGTAGTAGTAGTAGTAGTAGTAGTGGTAGTAGTAGTAGTAGTATAGTAGTAGTAGTAGTAGTAGTATTGGAGTAGTGGTAGGAGTAGTAGTAGTAGTATAGTAGTAGTAGTAGTAGTAGTAGTAGTAGTGGTAGTAGTAAGTGTGGCGAGGAAAGAAATAATCTAATCCAAATTACCTCACACACATAAGCACTCTCGCTCTCTCCTCGGCGCTCTCTCTACTCTCTCGTCTCTCTCCCTCTCTCATCTCTCTCTCTCTCGGTCTCTCTCTCTCCTCTCTCTCTCTCTCTCTCTCTCTCTCTCTCCTCTCTCTCCTCTCCTCTTGTGTGTTTTTAGTGGTAGTTTGCACTGTTGAGGATAATTGGAAGAGAGAGAGAGAGAGAGAGAGAGAGAGAGAGGAGAGAGAGAAAGAGAGGAGAGAGAGAGAGAGAGAGAGAGAGAGAGGAGCGAGCAGAGGCGTGGTAAGGGAAATATAAGGAAACCAAACGCCAGAATACAAATGATTAACCTCTCTCTCTCTCTCTCTCTGCTCTCTCCTCTCTCTCTCTCTCTGCTCTCTCTTCTCTCCTTCTCTCTCTGACAAAATGGTCCGGCCTATTCATAATGTCTGAAGATAAACGGGATATTACACCACACTCGACACAACACACCACACACACACAGACACACACACACACACACACAACACACCACACACACACACACGGTTCGAATCCTCGTGCTCCCGGGGATTTTCACTATAATCAGGGCGGTTACTGTCCCCCTTTGAGCAAGGGATGGGGGTGTGGTGGTGTGTGAGGTCCCGCATTGCCCAAAGATTCGTTAATAATGAGCTCCAAGCTCGCACTGGGAGGGTAAACTGGCGATCGCGAGCCAGCCGCGTGGACAGACATGGGTGAATAACACACCACACCACCACACCACACACACACACACACCACACACCGCACAACGCACCACACACACACACACACACACACACACAACACCACTCTCCGGGCGAA
>JACEEZ010013456.1:157500-200000 GCA_016584305.1 Chionoecetes opilio | reverse complement strand
TATATTTTTAATTATTATATTATAATATATTGGCCCCCCCCCTTTTCAATGTTCGGGTACCCCAAATGCCTAATCCCCCTTTGCATTCCCACCCATTAAATGGTCAGCCCCTTTTAACCCTTGAGGCCCAGAACGTAGTTTCCAGGAAATTTTTGTTACCATTAGACAATTTTTAGTGAAATAAGCAATGTTTGATTCAAAAAAAAATTGTCTAATGGTAGCAAATTACAATGGCAACTGGGTTTCGGGGCCCTTTAAAGGGGTTTTTAAAAGGGAGGCTAGCCCCCTTGGCCTAGAGGGGACTTGACAGGGGGCAAGCCAGAAACAAAACCGCCCGGGTTCCCAACACATAGCCCACTCAGTGACTTCCCCTGTCCGGTACAAAAGAAAAAATTAGGATCATTACAAATCGGGTACTTTGATATACTGCCCTTTTTTTAACAATAGAAACATCTTGAAATTATTTTACATCAACAAATTACGATTGGGAAAATATATGCACAAATTAGTTACTGGTGGTATTATATTTAAATTGCCCCTCAAATAAAATACCCCACCCGCAATGTGAACACCGGTACCCCAACATACTACCCCACCCCAATGGAAAACCTCCCGGGACCACAACTTACTACCCCACCCCCAAAAAAGTGAAACACCTCGGTACCACAAATTCTACCCCCCCCGCAAGTGAACACCTCTGTATCACAACATTTCACCCCACCCCCAACTGGAACACCTCCGTGTACCAAAACATAAAATACCCCACCCCCAAAAATTTAACACCTCCCTGTACCACAAATTTTAAAACCCACCCGCAACTGTGAACACCTCCGTGTACCACAACATTACTACCCCACCCCCAACTGGGAACACCCCGTGAAACCAAAATTATACCCCACCCCCAACTGGAACACCCCCGGTACCACAACATTATACCCCACCCGCAATGTGAAACCTCCGTGTACCAAACAAACTACCCCCCCCGCAAGTGAACACCTCCGTGTACCACAACATAACTACCCCCCCCCCAATGTGAAAAAACCCCCGTGTACCCCAACTAGTACCCCACCCCCAACTGTGAACACCTCCCGGTCCACAAAATAACTACCCCCCCCCAACTGTGAACACCTCCCTGTACCACAACATAATAACCCCCCCGCAACTGTGAACACCCCCGTGTACCCCAACATAACTACCCCACCCGCAACTGTGAAACCTCCGTGTACCACAACTAACTACCCCACCCGCAAAAGGAACACCCCCGTGTCCAAACATAGCTACCCCACCCGCAATGTGAACACCTCCGGGGGACCCCCAACATAGCTACCCCCCCGCAACTGTGAACACCTCCCTGTCCACAAAATACTACCCACCCCCAACTTGGGAAAACCCCGTGTATCACAAAATTTCTACCCCCCCCAAAAACTGTGAACACCTCCGTTACCCCAACATTACTACCCACCCACAACTGTGAACACCTCCGTTACCACAAAATTTTCTACCCAAACCCCAACTGTGCACCCCCTCCCTGTACCACAACATATACCCACCCCAACTGTGAAAACCCTCCTGTACCCCAAATTACTACCCCACCCCCCAACTGTGAACACCTCCGTGTACCACAAAAAACCGACAGTCTTTTAACATCACTAGCCTACTTTGTCCCAAGAATGGAAAATATACCCGACGCGTTAAGACCCTACCAACATTAGTTAGTACCCGACCTGTTAAGACCCTACCCAAAATTATGTTTTGTACCCGACGCTGTTAAGAAAACCCCACCAACATTATTTTTTACCCGACGCTGTTTAAAACCCTACCAAATTATGTTTTGTACCCGACGCTGTTAAGACCCTACCAAAATTATGCTATTACCCCACGCTGTTTAAGACCTACCAAATTTTGTTAGTACCCGACGGTTAAGACCACCAACATTATGTTTTGTACCCGACGTGTTAAGCCCTCCAACATTATGTTGTACCCGACGCTGTTAAGACCCTACCAAATTATGTTTTGTACCCGACGTGTTAACCCCTACAACTTATGTTATGTACCCGACGCGTTAAGACCTACCAAAAATTTTGTTATTTAAAAAGGGAAACAAAAAAGTATTTGTGTCCCCAAAACTGACAAGATATTTGTTTAAAATTTTGTTTAATATATTTTCCCTGAGGTCATGTAGGGTTATTATGTGCCAACAATACATTTTTTTAACATTCTACAAATGAATTTTGAGCAAATGTCTAGTATTTCTCTGTTTTGTTGTTTTTTTTTTTACCTGTTTTTTGTTTTTTTTTTTTTTTCTTCTATGTAATTGGGAGTGACTCCCGATAACTTGTTTGTAAACAAAGAGATGCTGCCCGAATGCGTAGGTTCGTATGGGTCTTACAAAATTAGTTATATAACTTTATTAAAAGGTTTTTATTTGGTATGCCTATTAAAGTGTTTTAAGTGTTTTACACCAACAAAAAACAACAAAAAATCAGGGCAAACAGGCAAACCTTTTGGTGAGCTTGAGGTGGTGGGGGTGGTAGTAGTGGTGGTGGTTTATGGTGGAGTAGTGGTGGTTGATGGTGGTAGTAGTGGTGGTTGTTTTTGGGTTTTGGTGGTGGGGGGTTTGGGGTTTGGGGTGTGTGGGGGGTTTGTTTGGGGTGGTTTTGGTGGTGTGGTGGGGGTGGTGAAGGGGGGTGGGGGAGTATGGTGGTGGTGGTGTGGGGGTAGTGGTGGGTGGTGGTAGTATGGTGGATGGAGGGTGGTGGTGGGGGGTGGGGTGGTGTAGTGGGGGTTTTGGTGGGAGTAGGGGGGTGGTGGGGTTTTGGTGGTGGTTGGGGGTGGTGGTGGTGGTAGTTGGTGGTTTATGGGGGGTGGTAGTGGGGGGTGGTGGTGGTGGTTGGTGGTGTGGGGGGTGTGGTGGTGGGGTGGTGGTTGGTGGTGGTGGTGGGTAGTGGTGGTAGGGGGTGGTGGTGGTTAGGGGTAGTGTGGGGTTGGGGTGGTAGTGTGGTTGGTGGTGGTTTGGTGGTTGATGGTGGTTGGGGGGTGGTGTGTGGTGGTGGTGGTTGGTTGGTGGGAGTAGGGGGGTGGTTTGATGGTGGTGGTGGTGGTTAGGTGGGGATAAAAAAATTTGGGGTTTTTTTATTGTATAGTTTTGTTAGGGGTGTTTTTGGTTGGGCCCCAGGTAGAAACAAAAATGTTGTACGATTGTGTTTTAATGCCAAAAATGGGAATGGCCAAAAAAGTTAGAAACCAAAAAAAATGGTCGAAACCCCTCCCAAAATCAGTGTCGAAAAATAACAAAAATGGGGGAAAATTGCCAGACAACAGTGTACGAAACAACTAACAAAACCTGGGTACGAAAACTCCCTGCCAGACAATCAGTGTACGAAACAACTAACAAAACCTGGGTACGAAACTCCCTGCCAGACAATCAGTGTACGAAACAACTAACAAAACTGGGTACGAAACAATGGTGTCTCTGAACAACTCCCTGTAACAAGAATGCTAAATATAAAGGACATTGTAATAAGTCTGCCTTTAATATTCTGGGTTTCATTACTATAGTTACAGACAACCCCCCTGTTTTTCCAAAAAAATATATATTAAGCACATACTTAGGTAAATATTGCGTCATTTAGCTGTAATTAATTTACTAAGACAATTATTTCAATTATCAATCACACAGATTAGTTAGATCATTATAGTTACATTGGGTGTACCGTAGATAGCAGTATAGTCGAACCTGCACTAATGTCGAATATTACGAATGATAGCCTCATACGGCTGTATGTCGGTGCCACGAAGATGATGCACCAGTAGTTTATATCATGACTGTCAATCTACCTGTTTCAGCAGTTGTTTTATGGCTTTGTAGCTGCACGTATAGACGGTTTTTAAACCCCTCACGCCCAGATCTTTCCTTGGCTATATAAGAATGGTCCTGTTGTCGAGTTCATTAGATAATTACGAAAAAGTCACTGAATATAATTACAAGTAGTTAGTGGACAAGGATACTAAAACAGGTCATAGCTATAAAACATGCTTTATAGTCACTAAACATCGTCTAATGTACACAAATTACAATGAGAAAAATCAGCTCCTGGGCCTCAAAACATTGCTTATAGTCACTAAACCTCGTCTATGGCACACAAAAGTATCAATGGAAATTACTTCTGTGTCTCAAAACATTGCTTATAGTACTAAAATCGTCTAATTGGTACCCAAATTACAATGGAAATCACGCTCGGGCCTCAAAACATGGCTTTAGTCACTACAAATAGTTTAATGGTACCCAAATTACAATGGAAATTACGTTCTGGGTCTCAAAACATGCTTATAGTCATAAAAAATCATTTAATGGTACCCAAATTACATGGAATCACGCTCGGGGCCCTCAAAACATTGCATATAGTCACTAAAAAATCGTCTAATGGTACCAATATTACAATGAAATTACGTTCTGGTCTCAAAACATTGCTTATAGTCACTAAAAATCGTATAATGGTACACAATTACAATGGAAATCGTCTGGGCCTCAAAACATTGGGCTTATAGTCATAAAAATCGTCTATTGGTACACAAATTACAATGGCAAATTACGCTACTGGGCCTCAAGACAGTGCTTATAGTCACTAAAAATCGTCTAGTGGTACACAAATTACAATGGAAAGTCCATGTCTGGCATCAAAACATTGCTTATAGTCACTTTAAAAAATGTCTATTGGTCACAAATACAATCAGGAAATCACGTTCTGGGCCTCACAACATGGATTTTAGTCACTCAAAACGTCTAATGGCACACAAATCCAATGGAAATAACGGTTCTGGGCTCAAACATTGCTTATAGTCACTAAAAATCGTCTAATGGCACACAAATTACATGGAAATCACGTTCTGAGCCTCAAAACATTGCTTGAAGTCACTAAAAAATGTCTTAGGGCACACAACTTACAATGGAAATCACGTTCCTGGCCTCCAAAACATTGCTTATAGTCACTAAAAATCGTCTAATGGCCAAACACAAATATACAATGGAAATCACGTCGGCCCTCAACACATTGATTATAGTTCCCTAAAAAATCGTTCCTAAGGACACCACAAATTAAAATGGAAATCACGTGCTGGCTCAAAACATTGCTTTTATAGTCATACACAATCGTCTAATGGTACCCAAATACAGGAAAATTACGGTCTGGGTCTCAAAACATTGCTTATAGTCACTACAAATCGATATAATGATAACCAAATTACAATGGAAATCATGCTCGGGCCTCAAAAACATGCTTATAGTCCACTACAAATCGTCTAATGGTACCCACACATGTACAATGGAAATTACGTTTGGGTCTCAAAACTGCTTATGCGTCATAAAATGTCGTCTAATGCACACAAATGACCAATGCCGAAACCGTCACGCTTTCTGGGCCTGTGCACAAAACATGCACTTATAGTAATCAAAATCGTTTCTAGCTGGCACACAAAATTACATGGAAATCACGCTCTGCTAGCCTCAAAAACAGTGCTATGAAGTCACTACAAAACGGCTGAAGAAGGGTTAACACACATCATAATAACACAGAAGTGAGGACAAGTCGCAACGGTTTGTTGTTCCACGTGTGGCGTCAACGGACAAACCCTTGCTTTATCACTGCCCCACCCGCCTCAAAACATCGCTTAAGGCACAAACATGACAATGGGAAATCACCCGTATCTGAGCCTCAAAAACCATTGCTTTATAGTCAGTTAAAAATGTTTAATGGTACCCCAAATTAAATGGAAATCACGCTTCTCGGCCTCAAAACATTGCTTATAGTACTACAAATCGTCCTAATGGTTACCGACATTACAAAGGAAATTACGTTCTGGTCTCAAGACATTGATTATAGTCACTAAAAAACGTCAATGGTATCCAATTACAAGGAAATCACGTGCTGGGCTAAAAACATTGCTGATAGTCACTAAAAATAGCTAATGGGTACCCAAATTACAATGGGAAATTCACGTTCTGGGTCACTCAATACATGCTTAGAGTCTCCACTAAAAATCGGTCTAATGGCACACAATTACAATGAAATCACGTTCTGGGCCTTCTAAAACATTGCTTATAGTCACTAAAAATCGTCTAATGCACAAAATTACAATGGAAAATTACGTTCTGGCCTCAAAACATTGGCTTATAGTCCTAAAAATCTTCTAATGGCCACACAAATTACAATGGAATTACGCTCTGGGCCTCAAAAACATTGCTTATAGCACTAAAAATCGTCTAATGCGCACACAAATTACACATGGAAATTTCACGCTCTGGCCTCAAAACATTGCTTATGTCACTACAATCGTCTAATGGTACACGAAATTACAATGGAAATTACGTTCTGGGTCTCAAAACATTGCTTACTAGTCACTAAAAATCGTATCTAATGGTACCCAAAATTACAAGGAAAATCACGTTATGGGCCTAAAAACATTGCGTATAGCACTAAAAAATCGTCTAATGCTACCCAAATTACAATGGAAATTTACGTTATCGGTCTCAATACATTGCTTAGAGTCACTAAAAAATGTCTAATGGCACACAAAATTACAATGGAAATTCACGTTCTGGGCCTCAAACATTGCTTATAGTCACTACAAATTGTTAATGGCCACACAAATTACAATGTAAATCACGCTCTGGGCCTCAAAAGATTGCTTATAGTCACTACAATCGTCTAATGGCACACAAAAATTACAATGAAATAGGGCTCTGGGCCTCAAAACATTGCTATAGCACTAAAAAAAGCGTCTAATGGCACACAAATTACAAATGGAAATCCACGATCTGGGCCTCAAAACATTGTTATAGTCACTACAATCGTCTAATGGCACACAACATTACAATGGAAATCACGTTCTGGGCCTCAAACATTGCTTATAGGTCACTAAAAAATCGTCTAAGTGCACACAAATTACAATGGAAATCACGCTCTGGGCTCAAAAACATTGCTTATAGTCACTTACAAATCGTCAATGGGCACACAAATTACAATGGAAATTCACGCTCTGGGCCTCAAAACATGCTTATAATCACTAACAAATCGTCTAATGGTACCCGAATTACATGGAAATCTTACGTTCGGGTCCTCAAAAAATTGCTAATAGTCACAAAAAATCGTCTAATGGTACGCCAAATTACAATGGAAATTACGTTCTGGGCCTCAAAACATTGCTTATAGGTCATTAAAAATTCGTCTTATGCACCCAAATTTACAATGGCAATTACGTTATGGAGTCTCAAAACATTGCTTATAGTCACTAAAAATCGTTTATGGTACCCAAATGACAATGCAATACGTTACTGGGCTAAAAACATTGCTTAGTCACTAAAAAATCGTTCTGATGGTTACCACAAATTACAATGGCAATTAAGTTTTGGCTCAAAACAGTGCCTTATAGTCACTAAAAATCGTCTCTTATGGGTACCCAAATTACATGGGAAATACGTACTGGGCCTCAAAACATTGCTTCTATCACTAAAAAGCGTTTAGGACCAAATTACAATGGAAATTACATTCGGGCCTCAAAAAAATTGCTATAGTCACTTAAAAATCGTCTAAGGTACCCAAAATTACCATGGCAATTTACTGTCTGGGCCTCAAAACCTTGCTTATAGTAACTTAAAAAATCATTAGATGTACACAAATTACAATGGGCAATTACGTTCTGGGACCTCAAAAAGTGCTTATATTCACTAAAAATCGTCTAATGGTACCTCAAATTTACAATGCAAATTACGTTCAAGGCCTCACAAACATTGCTAGAGTCACTAAAATCGTCTTTATGGTACACCAAATACATAGGCAATACTTTGGGCCTCAAAAACATTGCTTATAGTCACTAAAAATCCGTCTAATGGTACCCAAAATTACATGGCAATTAGTTCTGGGCCTCAAAACATTGCTGATGGTCACAAAAAAATCGTCTTATGGTACCTCAAATTACATGGAATTTACGTGCTGGGTCTCCAAAACATTGTTAATAGTCACTCAAAATCGTCTTATGGTACCATATTACAAGCGAAATTACGTTCTGGGCCTAAAATATTGCTGATAGTAACTACAAATCGTCTTATGGTACCCAAAATTACAATGGAAATGACGTTCCTGGGCCTCAAAAACATTGCTTATACTTACAAAAAATCGTCTAAGGTACCCATATTACAATGGCAATACGTTCTGGGCTCAAAAACATTGCTTTTATAGTCACTAAAAATCGTCCTTATTGGTACCCCAAAATTTACAAGGGAAATACGTTCTGGGCCTCAAAACATGCTTATAGTCACTACAAATCGTCTTATGGTACCCAAATACAATAGAAAATGACGTCTGGGCCTCAAAAACATTGTTTATAGTCACTACAAATCGCTTATGGTACCAAAATACAATGGAAAATACGTTCTGGGGCCTCAAAACATTGCTTATAGTCACTAAAAACTCGTCTTATGGTACCAAATTTACAATGGCAATACGTTTTCGGGCCTCAAAACATGTTTTATAGTCCACTAAAAAGCGTCATATGGTACCCAAATTTACAATGGCAATTACGTTGCTTGGTCCTCAAAAATGGCTTATAGTCAATAAAAATCATTCTAACGGTACCAAATTACAATGGCAGTTACGTTTTGGGCCTCAAAATATTGATTTAGTCACTCAAAATCGTCTAAATGGTTACCCAAATTACAATGACAATAAACGTTCTGCCTCAAAACATTGCTTATAGTCACTAAAAGCTTCGTATGGTACCCCAAATTACAATGAAAATACGTTTCCGGGCCTCAAAACATTGCTTATAGTCACTAAAAATCGTCGAAGGGTACCCAATTTACATGGAAATTACGTTCTGGCCTCAAAAACATTGCTTAATAGTCACTTAAAAATATTCTTATGGTACCCAAATTACGATGGCAATTACGTTCGGGGCCTGAAAACATTGCTTATAGTCACTAAAAATCGTCTTATGGTACCCAAATTACAATGGAAATTAGTTCTGGGCCCATAAAAAATTGCTTATAGTCACTAAAAAATCGTCTTATGATACCAAATTACATGAAAAAAATCGTCTAATGGTACCCAAATTACAATAGTAATACGTTCGGGCCTCAAAACATTGCTTCTAGTCACCAAAAATCGTCTAATGGTTACCGACATTACATTGGCAATTTCCGTTCTGGCCCTCAAAACATTGCTTTATAGTTACTAAAAATCGTCTATTGGACCACAAAATTACATGGAAATTAGTTCTGGACCTCAAAACATTGCTTATAGTCACGAAAAATCGTTTGTATGGTACCACCCAAATTACAATGGAAATTACGTTCTGGGCCTAAAAACATTGCGTATAAGTCATAAAAACGTCTTATGGTCACCTAAATGACATGGCAATTACGTTTCGGGCCTCAAAAACATTGCTTAGTCACTAAAAAATCTCTTATGGTACTCAAAATTACACACTCGGAAAATTACGTCGTGCTCGGGACCTCAATAAAGCGATTGCTTAATAGTCATTAAAAATCGTCTATATGGCCACGCCAAATTTACAATGGCAATACGTTCTGGGCCCTAAAAACATTGCTTATAGTTCACAAAAAATCGTCTTTTGGTACCCAACCATGACAATGGCACGCAATTACGTTCTGTGGCGCACTGTACTCAAAAGCATTGTCTGTAGGTCACAAAAATAGTCTTTGTGTATGGTACGCCAAATGACAAATGGAAATACGTACTCGGGCCTCAAAACATTGCTTTTCAGTCACATAAAAATCGTTCTTATGGTAACAAATTACAATGGGAAATGACGTTCTGGGCCTCAAAAAAAATGGCCTTTATAGGTGTAAACCAAAATATCGTCTAAATTGTACCCAAATACTTACCAGGCGGTGTACTACGGGTCTGGGCTCAAAACATTCTTATAGTAACTAAAAATCATCTAATGGTACACAAATTACAATGGACAATTACGTTACTCTGGCCTCAAGACATGCTTATAGTCACTTAAAAATCTGTCTAATGGTACCCAAATTACAATGGCAATTACGTTCAAGGCTACAAAACACATGCTTAGGAGTCACTAAAAACGTATCTATGGTAACACAAATTACCAAAGTGGCAATTACATTATGGGGCCCCCCCCAAAACATTGCTTATAGTCACTATAAAAATCGTCTAATGGTACCCAAATTACCCCCCCTTGTGTGTGGCAAATACGTTATTATAGGGGCCTCAAAAAAAATATGCTCAATAGTCACTAAAAAAAGTCTGTCGTCTATGGTACCCAAATTAAACACACATGGAAATTTGTTTTGGGCCTAAAAACATTGCTTATAGTCACTAAAAATCGTCTGAGGGTACCCAAATTACAATTGGAAATTACGTTCTGGAGCCTCAAAACATGCTATATAGTCACACTAAAAAATCGTCAGACTGGTACCAAAACATGGAAATTACGTTCGGGGCCTCCAAAAACAGTATGCTTTATAGACTCCCCCCCAAAAATCGTCTAAATGGTATCAAGATTACAATGGAAATTACGTTCGGGGCCTCAAAACATTGCTTATAGTCACTAAAAATCGTATTTCTGGTACCATAACATTAACAATGGAAATTACGTTCCTGGGGCCTCAAAACATTGCTTATAGTACTAAAAATCGTCTTATGGTACCCAAATTTACATGGAACTTAAGTTCTGGGCCTCAAAAAATTGCTTATAGTCACTAAAAATCGTCTAATGACCCAAATTACAATTGGAAATTACGTTTCTGGGCCTCAAAACATGCGTATAGCACCAAAAATAGTTAATGGTACAAAATTACATTGGCAATACGTTCTGGGCCTCGAAACATTGCTTTAAGTCACAAAAATCGTTCTATTGGTACCAAATTACAATGGAAAATTACGTTCGGGCCTCAAACACCTTGCTTATAGTCCTAAAAAATCGTAGAATGGTACCCAAATACAATGGCAATACGTTATGGGCCTCAAAACATTGCGTATACTCACTAAAAATCGCTAATGGTACCCAAATTACAATAGTAATTACGTCTGGGCCTCAAAAAACATTGCTTTATAGTCACTAAAAATCGTTCTTATGGTACCCAAAGAAACAATGGAAATTACGTTCTGGGCTCAACATCTGCTTATAGTCAATAAAAATGGCCTTTATGGTACCCAAATTACAATGGGAAATTACGTTGCTGGGCCTCCAAACATTGCTTATAAGTGCACTCAAAAATCGTCTAATGGTACCCAAATTACAATGGCAATTACGTTCTGGGCCTCAAAACATTGCTTATAGTCACTAAAAATCGTCTAATGGTACCCAAATTACAATGGCAATTACGTTCTGGGCCTCAAAACATTGCTTATAGTCACTAAAAATCGTCTTATGGTACCCAATTACAATGGAAATTACGTTCTGGGCCTCAAAACATTGCTTATAGTCACTAAAAATGTCTATGGTACCCAAATTACAATGGCAATACGTTCTGGGCTCCAAAACATTGCTTATAGTCACTAAAATCTCTATGGTACCCAAATACAATGGCAATTACGTTCTGGGCCTCAAAACATTGCTTATAGTCACTAAAAATGTCTAATGGTACCCAAATTACAATGGAAATTACGTTCTGGCCTCAAAACATTGCTTATAGTCACTAAAATCGTCTATGTACCCAAATTACAATGGAATTACGTTCTGTGCCTCAAAACATTGCTTATAGTCACTAAAAATCGTCTATGGTACCAAATTACAATGAAATTACGTTCTGGGCCTCAAAAACATTGCTTATAGTCACTAAAATCGTCTTAATGGTACCCAAATTACAATGGCAATTACGTTCTGGGCCTCAAAAACATTGCTTATAGTCACTAAAAATCGTCTAATGGTACCCAAATTACAATGGAAATTACGTTCTGGCCTCAAAACATTGCTTATAGTCGCTAAAAATTCGTCTATGGTACCCAAATTACAATGGCAATTACGTTACTGTGGCCTCAAAACATTGCTTATAGTCACTAAAAATCGTCTATATGGTACCCAAATTACAATGGCAATTACGTTCTGGGCCTCAAAACATTGCTTATAGTCACTAAAAATCGTCTAATGGTACCCAAAATTACAATGGCAATTACGTTCTGGGCCTCAAAACATTGCTATTATCACTACAAAATCGTTATGGTACCAAATTACAATGGTAATACGTGTCTGGCTCAAAACATTGCTTATATGCACTAAAATCGTCTATGGTACCAAATTACAATGGCAATTACGTTCTGGACTCTATAACATGCTTATAGTCACTAAAAATGTCTATGGTACCCAAATTACAATGGAAATTACGTTCTTGGGCCTCAAAACATGCTTAATAGTCACTAAAATCGTCTATGGTACCCAAATTACAATGGAAATTACGTTCTGGGCCTCAAAACATGCTATAGTCACTAACAATGTCAATGGTACCCAAATTACAAATGGCAATTACGTTCTGGGCCTCAAAACTATTAATTCACTAAAATCGTCTAATGGTACCCAAATTACAATGGAATTACGTTCTGGGCCTCAAAAACATATGAAAAATCTGTAATGACCAATTCAATGAAAAGTTCTGGTCCAAAACATGTTATGCCAAAAATCTTATGGTCCCAAATTACAATGAAATTCTTGGCCCAAAACATGCTATATCACTAAAACTTCTATGTACCAAATTAAATGGAATTACTTGGTAAAAATGCTTATGTCCTCAAAAATGTCTAATGGACCCAAATTACAATGGAAATTATTTGGCCCAAAACATGTTATTACTGGATCATAAGTTCTTATAGTCACAGAAATTCGTTGGTCCCAAAAAAATTCTTTGGCACTAAAAAATGTTAAGTCTACAAATTAATGCCCAAATAGGTTTTGGGCCTCAAAACTTCTTTAGTCACTAAAAATCGTTATGGCCCAAATTACATAATAGATTCGTTAGACAATTCTTATAGTCACTAAAATCGTCTAATGGTACCCAAATTACAGAAATTGTTTGGGCCTCAAAAATTTTTAGACTAAAAATAATGGCCAATAAAGAATTAAGTTCTGGGCAAAAATTCTTATGTACTAAAATTCAATGGTACCAAATACAAGGAAATTATCGTTCTGGGCCTCAAAACATTGCTTATAGTCACTAAAATCGTCTATGCACTAACAAAATTACAATGGCACTAATTTTGGCTAAAAATGTTTGTTCAAAAATGCTAATGGACCAATTGCAAAAATTCTTGGCTCAAAATGTTATGTCACAAATTAATCAAATTATGGTCCCAAATGCTAAACAATTGCTTATGACAATACAATGATATACCCATACAATCAATCTCTGGCCAAAAATTCAATAACTAAAATCTTTGGGCCCAAACATTGTTATGACATAAAATCTTATGACCAATTACAGAATACGTTGGTCCAAAATTGCAATATCTAAAAATGCTAAGTCCCAAATACAACGGAAAATCGTTGGCTCAAATTTAATGGAATTAAAATCGTCAATGACCTAATACAACTCAATCTCTATGGCCAAATTACAATAAATTGCTCAAAACATTTTAACTATCATAAAACTATACAATGGCAATTCTTCCCTCAAAAATTGTTTAACATAAAACATTTAGTTACCAAAATTCAATGAAACTGGGCCAAAAATTCTTGGTCCAAAATTTTATACAAAATTACAATGGCAATTACGTTCTGGCCTCAAAAATTATTCAATACTAAAAATCGTCTTTGGACCCAAAATTACAATGGAATACTTCTGGCTCAAAACATTGCTTAATCAAAATCTTTTCCTATTACAAATTACATGGCCAAAATGCTTTGATAAAAAATTGCTTAGGTCCAAAATCAGAATAATTAGTACCAAATTACAATGAATTACTTGGCTGCAAAACTTCTTAGCATAAAATCGTTATGTACCCAAATTACAATGGCAAATTCTTGCCAAATGTTATAGCACTAAAAATCGTTATTCCCAATACAAATACAATCAATAGTTCTGGGCCTCAAAAATTGCTTATAGTCACTAAAATCTCAATGGTACCAAATAAATGGCACAATTACGTTCTGGGCCTCAAAACATTTTATAGTCACTAAAAATCGTCTAAGCAATTACAATGGAAATTCTTCTGCCTAAAAACATTGCTTATAGTCACTAAATAGTACCAAATTACAATGCATATTCATGGAAAACTTTGGCCTCAAAAATCTTAGTACTAAAATCTAATGTACCAAATTAATGGCAATAGTTCGGCTCTAAACATTCTTTAGCCTAAAAATCGTCTTATGGTACCCAAATTACAATGGAAATTACGTTCTGGGCCTCAAAAAATTGCTTATAGTCTAAAAATCGTCAATGGTACCCAAATTACAATGAAATTACGTTCTGGGCCCAAAAATTGCTTATAGTCACTAAAAATTCTTATGGTACCCAAATTACAATGGCAATTATTGTTCGGGCCTCAAAACATTGCTTATAGTCACTAAAAATCTCTAATGGTACCCAAATTACAATGGCAAATTCGTTCGGCCTCAAAAACATTGCTTAAGTCACTAAAAATGTCTTAGGTACCCAAATTACAATGGAAATCGTTTGGTCCAAAAATTGCATGACCATTATGTCCCAAATACTTGACCAAATTCTAAAACATTTCTGGGCCTAAAACGTCTATGGTACCAATAAATGTTATGGTAACCAATTAAAATGAAATTTATGGTCCTAAAAAAATTTATCACAAACATTATGTCCTAGATCAATTACAAGAATCTATGTGACAAATTGTATATCACTAAAAATTAAGCCCAAATCTACAATGNTCTCTTCTTTTCTCCTCTCTCTCTCTCTCTCTCTCTCTTCTCTCTCTCTCTCTTCTCCTCTCTCTCTCTCTCTCTCTTCTCCTCTTCCTCTCCTCTTTCACTCACGTTATAGGCATTTCTCAGTTTTAAAGTTAGTATCTCTCTCATGGTCTCCTTTTGCATTATGTCCTCTCTCTCTCTCTCTCTCTCTCTCCTCTCTCTCTCTCTCTCTCTCTCTCTCTCTCTCTCTCTCGCTCGCTCGCTCCTCTGCTCTCTCTTTCCTCTCTCTCTCTCTCTCTCTCTCTCTCTCTCTCTCTCTCTCTCTCCTCTCTCTCTCTCTCTCTCTCTCTCTCTAGCTGGTCAATGCAAAGACAAATCAAAGCTCTTCATCCAAATACAAAAAAAGTTAAGAATTGTACTAGTAAAATACATTCTCAATTGCAATAATGGAAGAGGCAAAATAATAATAACAATAATAATAATAATAATAATAACAATATTGTTTCGCCCAAAGGCATAGACAGCAAAATAAAAAAAATAAAAAAACCTCCCTAATCTTGAAATGAACTTAAAACAAATAAAATAAAAATACGATAAGATAATGATAAGATAAGGGACTAATAAAAATAAACAGATAATAATATACATGTTAAAACAGAGGAGGATAAAAAAATAGTCTTTACGTCCTGCCTCATTGGACTCCTAACCCAAAAAAAGGCTTAAAAAAAACAGGTGATTCCAAAAGTTAATTAAATTTGAGTGTTGATCTGATGGCTGTCCTCATGAAAGCGTGAAAATACCTTACAGGAAAATAGACGAAAATAGATGAAGAAAGAGGAAAATAGAGGAATAGAAGAAAATACAGGAAAATAGAGGAAAATACAGGAATAGAGGAAAATGGAGGAAAATAGAGGAAAATTAGAGGAAAATTCAGGAAAATAGAGAAAAATTGAGGAAAAATTGAGGAAAACAGGAAAATACAGGAAAGTTGACAGTCAGCTCACATACTTTCTTTAATTTTCATATTTCCTTTCTTTCTTATTTATTTTTCATTTACTTTTTTTATTTTTTTCAATTTTTTTCTTTCTTCATTCATTTTCTCTTTTTTACTTTCACAGCTTTCTCTTATTTAGTAGAGGAAAGTTGAGTCAGCTCACTTACTTTCTTTAATTTTCATATTTGCATTCCATCTTTTTTGTACCTTTTTTCATTTCCTTTTTTCATTTTTTCATTTCTTTCTTTCTTTCATACATTTTCTCTTTCTTACTTTCACAACTTTCTCTTATTTAGTTAGCTAGGTAATTATTTAGTTAGCAAAGGGTTATATAATTAGCTGGTGGGATAATTATATAGTTAGGGAGGTAGATATATAATTGGGATGAAAGGATAGATAAAATAGAGGAAATCTGATATCACATACACGATAACTCTCTTTATATTTAGTTAGCAAAGTAATTATTTAGTTAGCAGTGTGTTATATAATTAGCTGGTGGGATAATTATAAAGTTTGGGAAGTAGATAATTCTCTTCTCTTCTCTTAATTGGTATGAGAGGGCAAGAAAGGAACAGGGAAAAGAGAGGGAAAAAAGGAAGGCTGAAAAAGTAAAGAAAAAGGTCAGTATTTATTAACTTCCTGATAGACTAAATGACGAATTAAGGAAAGGAAAGGAGAGGGAAATGGGGAAAGGATGGGAAAAAAAAAAAAAAAAATTACCAAACTACTGATACACTAAATGATGAACTGACTGATTGACTGAGTAATTAACTGACTCACTGATTGACATAGTACCCAAGCGCTTGATTAACTGGCTGAATGAATGACTAGTGAATGGATTATTGTGATGAATGAAGAGCCAGGTTGCCAATGATCCATTTTTTTTTTTTTTTAATATTTAAACGAAAATTACAATAAGGCTTAAAGTTACACGTTGTATGTGAAACTATTATAAAAGTCTACATAAAAAGTATTTCTTTCTCTCTCTCTCTCTCTCTCTCTCTCTCTCTCTCTCTCTCTCTCTCTCTCTCTCTCTCTCTCTCTCTCTCTCTCTCTCTCTCTCTCTCTCTCTCTCTCTCTCTCTCTCTCCTTATCCTTATCAATTGACGGGAAGCCTCTCAATACACTCCCCACAACAGCTTTTAATAACCTCAATACTCAATACTCTAATACTCTATACTCCTCTAATACTAATACTGTAAAATACTAATACTGTAAAATACTAATACTCTAAAACCTCAATACAAAATGTATATTTATCCTATTCACAATTTCACATATAACATTATTTAAGTATTCCCCTTTAAAAAGTTGAGTTTGTGGAGAATTAGAACACAAGTTTGTGATCTGAATAATTTTAATGGTGTCAACTCGTGTTTAATTGACTTTTCTTACTTATTTTACATTTTTTTTATTTATATTGACGTTGATTCTGAGTTTGGTTTTTTTTTTTCTCTCTCTCTCTCTCTCTCTCTCTCTCTCTCTCTCTCTCTCTCTCTCTCTCTCTCTCTCTCTCTCTCTCTCTCTCTCTCTCTCTCTCTCTCTCTCTCCCAAATGTCTTTTTTTCTGCATTCCTGCCTTTCGTCATATAGTTTCTTGCCTTCATATATTTCTCATCCTTCACTGCCTCTTCCTTCCTCCCTTCTCCCTCCTGACTTTCTTTATTCTTTCTCACCCTCACGTTGTAGACATTTCTCAGTTTTAAAGTTAGTATCTCTCTCTCTCTCTCTCTCTCTCTCTCTCTCTCTCTCTCTCTCTCTCTCTCTCTCTCTCTCTCTCTCTCTCTCTCTCTCTCTCTCTCTCTCTCTCTCTCTGTATTACGACAAATATGCAGACCTTTCCCAATTTTATTCCTTCCATCTTTCCCTCCCAGCTTTCCTCTTAGCTTTCTTTCCTTCTTTTTCTCCCTATCTGTTCCTTTTTCCTTCTTTTTCTCCCTTTCCTAGCCTTCTTTCCTTCTTTTTCTCCCTTTCCTAGCCTTCTTTCCTTCTTTTTCTCCCTTTCCTAGCCTTCATTCCTTCTTTTTCTCCCTTTCCTAGCCTTATTTCCTTCTTTTTCTCCCTTTCCTAGCCTTCATTCCTTCTTTTTCTCCCTTTCCTAGCCTTCTTTCCTTCTTTTTCTCCCTATCTTTTCCTTTTTCCTTCTTTTCTCCCTTTCCTAGCCTTCTTTCCTTCTTGTTCTCCCTTTCCTAGCCTTCGTTCCTTCTTTTTCTCCTTTCCTAGCCTTCTTTCCTTCTTTTTCTCCCTTTTCTAGCCTTCTTTCCTTCACTTTCTTCCTATCTTTTCCTCTCTCCCTCTCTTTCTCCCTATCTTTTCCTCTCTCCCTCTCTTTCTCCCCCTGTTTTCTCTCCCCCGGGGTAAACACTTCCTCTACACATCATCCACGTCCATTTACCCAAGAAAGTTAAAGTCTTAAAAGTACGCTCGAGTTTTTACAGTTTTTAAAGGACACTTGAATGTTACAGTTTTTAAAGGTAGAAGGGACTTGATTTCCATACTTAAAGGTCCGCTGAAAAAGATGTTACTTTTTACTTTAAGATTTCAGCTGTGTTTGTAAATTTTGAAAGGAATTTGGATTACGATTAATTTTACGAACCTACTTTAAGCACCGTATTTTTTTTTTTGAAGAAACTCTGCTATTGCTGCTGATACTATAACTACTACTGCTACTACAACGACAACTATAACTGCTACTACTACTACAACTATTATTACTACTACTCCTACCACCACTACTACTACTACTACTACTACTACTACTACTACTACTACTACTTCTACTACTACTACTACTACTACTACTACAATTATTTCTACTCCTACCACTACTACTACTACTACTACTATACTACAACTACTACTACTACTACTACAACTATTATTACTACTACTACTACTACTACAACAACAATTATTTCTACTCCTACCACTACTACTACTACTACTACTATACTACAACTACTACTACTACTACTACAACTATTATTACTACTACTCCTACCACTACTACAACTACTACTACTACTACTACTACAACTACTACTACTACTACTACAACTATTATTACTACTACTACTACTACTACTACAACAATTATTTCTACTCCTACCACTACTACTACTACTACTACTATACTACAACTACTCCTACTACTACTACTACTACTACTACAACTACTACTACTACTACTACTACAACTACTACTACTACTTCTACCACGTACTAGTATTTTCACCGTTCCCATTAATGATTATGAAAACAAGTATATAAATTATGAATAAAATAATAATAAAATATAGTATAAAATATATAATAAAAATAGTAGTAATGAAACAACTGCAATTAACAAATATTTCGATGATCACAATGGTCATTCACAACCCGTTATTTCCCCTTTAGTATGTTTGCTGGATATTTATTTTTATTTTTCTATTTTTACTCCTGAAATAAGCAGTACCATTTGTTCTTTCCCGATTAATGCTACGAATAAATCTCGGGGAATATTTATTTACATTCGACAGGCCTGAGTTATACTGTAGTTAACCTAGTGAGCGTGCTTGGATGAATATTGGATTAGCCTACTTATTGTATATACCCACTCTGCATACACACACATACATACACACATACGCACTGCATACACACATACATACACACATACGCACTGCATACACATACATTCTGATAAGCAGAATTTTTTTGTGTCCATGTTCACTTGTTAGTCAGAGCGAAACTGGAAACGTTAAAAGGTACGTAATATTGTTTTACCGTTGTTGTATTACATTTCCAAACACCACACACACACACACACACACACACACACACATCTTCGACCGTGTGTGTGTGTGTGTGTGTGTGTGTGTGTGTGTGTGTGTGTGTGTGTGTGTGTGTGTGTGTGTGTGTGTGTGTGTGTGTGTGTGTGTGTGTGTGTGTGTGTGGTATGAGGAAGAGGAAGAAGGAGGAGGAGGTGTGTAGTAAGAGGAAGAGAGGAAGAGGAAGAGGAAGAGGAAGAGAGGAAGGAGGAGGAGGAGGTGTGTAGTAAGAGGAAGAGATAAGAGAAAGGAGAAGGAAGTGTGTGTGTGTGTGTGTGTGTGTGTGTGTGTGTGTGTGTGTGTGTGTGTGTGTCTGTGTGTGTGTGTGTGTGTGTGTGTGTGTTGTGTGTGTGTGTGTGTGTGCGTGTGTGTGTGTGTGTGGTGTGTGTGTGTGTGTGTGTGTGTGTGTGTGTGTGTGTGTGTGTGTGTGTGTGGAAATGTAATACAACAACGGTAAAACAATATTACGTACCTTTTAACGTTTCCAGTTTCGCTCTGACAACAAGTGAACATGGAAACAAAAAAATTCTGCTTATCACCTGTGAGAAAATGATTACCGTGGGAGACTAATTGAGGGACGAGGCGAAGAACCTAAACTTTATAAAGATTATTTCCTCACTCCCTCCATCACCTTTATAAAGAGTTTCCAGCCTCCCTCACTCCCTCCATCACCTTTATAAAGAGTTTCCAGCCTCCCTCACTCCCTCCATCACCGTTATAAAGAGTTTCCCGCCTCCTCACTCCTCCATCACCGTTATAAAGAGTTTCCCGCCTCCCTCACTCCCTCCATCACCTTTATAAAGAGTTTCCCGCCTCCCTCACTCCCTCCATCACCTTTATAAAGTTTCCAGCCTCCCTCACTTCCTCCATCACCTTTATAAAGAGTTTCCAGCCTCCCTCACTCCCTCCATCACCTTTATAAAGAGTTTCCCGCCTTCCTCACTCATCCATCACATTTATAAAGAGTTTCCAGCCTCCCTCACTCCCTCCATCACCTTTATAAAGAGTTTCCAGCCTCCCTCACTCCCTCCATCACATTTATAAAGAGTTTCCAGCCACCCTCACTTCCTCCATCACATTTATAAAGAGTTTCCAGCCTCCCTCACTCCCTCCATCACCTTTATAAAGAGTTTCCAGCCTCCCTCACTCCCTCCATCACCTTTATAAAGAGTTTCCAGCCTCCCTCACTCCCTCCATCACCTTTATAAAGAGTTTCCAGCCTCCCTCACTCCCTCCATCACCTTTATAAAGAGTTTCCAGCCTCCCTCACTCCCTCCATCACCTTTATAAAGAGTTTCCAGCCTCCCTCACTTCCTCCATCACCTTTATAAAGAGTTTCCAGCCTCCCTCACTCCCTCCATCACCTTTATAAAGAGTTTCCCGCCTTCCTCACTCATCCATCAACTTTATAAAGAGTTTCCAGCCTCCCTCACTCCCTCCATCACCTTTATAAAGAGTTTCCAGCCTCCCTCACTCCCTCCATCACATTATAAAGAGTTTCCAGCCACCCTCACTCCCTCCATCACCTTTATAAAGAGTTTCCAGCCTCCCTCACTCCCTCCATCACCTTTATAAAGAGTTTCCGCCTCCCTCACTCCTCCATCACCTTTATAAAGAGTTTCCCAGCCTTCCTCACTCTCCATCACATTTATAAAGAGTTTCCAGCCTCCCTCACTCCCTCCATCACCTTTATAAGAGTTTCCAGCCTCCCTCACTCCCTCCATCACCTTTATAAAGAGTTTCCAGCCTCCCTCACTCCCTCCATCACCTTTATAAAGAGTTTCCAGCCTCCCTCACTCCCTCCATCACCTTTATAAAGAGTTTCCGCCTCCCTCACTCCCTCCATCACCTTTATAAAGAGTTTCCAGCCTCCCTCACTCCCTCCATACCTTTATAAAGAGTTTCCAGCCTCCCTCACTTCCTCCATCACCTTTATAAAGAGTTTCCCGCCTCCCTCACTCCCTCCATCACCTTTATAAAGAGTTTCCAGCCTCCCTCACTTCCTCCATCACCTTTATAAAGAGTTTCCCGCCTCCCTCACTCCCTCCATCACCTTTATAAAGAGTTTCCCGCCTCCCTCACTCCCTCCATCACCTTTATAAAGAGTTTCCAGCCTCCCTCACTCCCTCCATCACCTTTATAAAGAGTTTCCTCCCTCCCTCACTCCCTCCATCACCTTTATAAAGAGTTTCCCGCCTCCCTCACTCCCTCCATCACCTTTATAAAGAGCTTCCTCCCTCCCTCACTCCCTCCATCACCTTTATAAAGAGTTTCCCGCCTCCCTCACTCCCTCCATCACCTTTATAAAGAGTTTCCAGCCTCCCTCACTCCCTCCATCACCTTTATAAAGAGTTTCCAGCCTCCCTCACTCCCTCCATCACCTTTATAAAGAGATTCCTCCCTCCCTCACTCCCCCCCCTTTCCTCACCCCCCAACGCAATGACCCCTAATGGAAAGAGACGAGAAATACATCCCCTTAATTACCTCACGAAATTAAAACCACTCGAGGCAAGAAAAGTAAAAGACAGAAAAAACAAAGAGCAGCACATCGATTAACTTTACATGATTGCCTGTAAGATTTTTTTGTATTTACTTGAATAAGATAAAAAAAAAGTCAATCCACAAAGGCAAGGATTTAAAACCAAGGGATGAGCTCTGATTTTTTAGGATGAGACTGCCATGTTTTCTGATTGTAACTCTTAACATGTGTTGATTGCAGAATAATACCATTTGATCACTGCATTATTTTGGTTTACACAAGGCACGCGCGTATTTCTTTTCTTTCTCTCTTTCTGTGATTTGTTGCAGCAATAACGTGCCAACTTAGGATGACACATGGCCCAGTTGTTTCCTTTAGTACCTGCAGTTGTAGTTATTTACCTTTTTCTGGCATTGTTTTCGCACCTCTATCCTTCTTTTCACCACCACCACCACCTCCTCTTCCTCCTCCACCACCACCACCTCCTCCTCCTCCACCTCCACCACTCCTCCTCCTCCTCCTCCTCCTCCTCCTCCTCCACCACCACCACCTCCTCCTCATCCACCTCCTCCTCCTCCTCCTCCACCACCACCTCCTCCTCATCCACCTCCACCTCCTCCTCCACCTCCTCCTCCTCTTCCTACTACTATTACTACTACAAATAATAACAACCCTACTACCTACTTCTCTTTCTTTTATTACAACTCCATTCCTTTCTTCTTCATCTTCTTGTACTACCTACGACTATTACCTCCATATCATCTCTTCTTCTACTTTTATGTCTTCTTTTCCCTTCCCTATCACGACACGGCATTTCAAAAGTTACTGAATTAAACGAACTTCTTCACTTATATTTTTTTTATCTTCAATTGGCAAAACTTTGACCTCAAGGACGTATTTCGGAGTCAAGAGAACGCACTGTGTCTCATGATGATATATGGTAACAGTTCTGATAATACATGGTTGGGTCAGGGAACACGTGGTCGGGTCAGGGAACACGTGGTTGGGTCAGGGAACACGTGGTTGGGTCAGGGAACACGTTGTTGGGTCAGGCTGTGGCCAGGAGGAGGAATGTCATGGTCAGCGCGGCGTGAAGCCAGGGAACTCCTGGCCAAAGTTTCTCACACACCATTACAAGTTGTGTTTATGCTTGAATGTGTGTGTGTGTGTGTGTGTGTGTGTGTGTGTGTGTGTGTGTGTGTGTGTGTGTGTGTGTGTGTGTGTGTGTGTGTGTGTGTGTGTGTGTGTGTGCGCATATGTGTGTATGTGTGTGTGTACGTATGGGGGAGGTGGGTATATGCATGTGCGAATGTGTGCGCGCTTCTATAGAAAAGGCACAGCAGCAAACGCATCCCGCCACTCTTATGAAACACAGTTTATACCACTGCACTGCGTGTGCCTTCCACAGCTACAGTTTGTTGATCGTTTAGTTCACTGTTTACTGGCTGTGGCGCCACGACCATCAGGGTCGCCTACGGTCGCTGCCTCGCGTGCGGTGACCAGGGCTCGGGGCGCGACGGCCTGGACTCCTGCGGGTGCACTCACCTGTCTATGATGGTGGCGCGGCGGTCGAAACGTCCTCCGGAGTCCAGCTCCATGCCTCGCGCCTCCACCAGCTCCACCTGCTCGAGACTGGAGTCGGGGCTGCCGTGGGCGTGATCGAGGTGGGGACGGCGTGGGGAAAGGAGCGGCGAGTCCACTGAACTACTATCCGAGACCGTGACAGTGACGGCCGCCTCGCCCTCACTGGCAACGGCGCGCGAGTAACTGGCGCCGCCGATGGCGTAGCCCCGACGCTCCGCCGTCCCCCTGTCTCCGCGGCCACCTGCCCCGCCCTCCACCACCCCGGCCCCGACACCGTGCCGCTCGGGCCTGGTGAACTGCCGCTTGACGCCAAGGGCGGGGGGCGGTGAGTGGCCCTGCGGGGAGGGCGGCGCCCCGCGGGCCAGAGTCACAGTTGTGCTGCCGCCGGCCAGCTGCACCACACTCTCCGCCTTGCTGACTGCCGTCTCAGCCACAGCTCTGCCAGGGGCACCGCTGCCGCCGCCGTCCTCCTGCACATCCTGTCCGCCACGCGTGGCGTCACTCAGGCCGGGGAGAGCCTGGCGCCGCGTGTCCGGGGAGACGCGCTCCTCAAGGCCGGCCCTCAGGTGGGTGACCGCGGTACCCTGTCCGTGACGGGGCCGCCGGATAACAGATGACCTGCTCTGTGACGTCATGAGTCCGTTGCGTCACCAGCTGCGTCGCTCGTGTTGCTCTCGTTCCATGACGTCACATGCCGTCACTCGGCTACGTCATCACAGCTGTCTTATCCCGGGGTGAGGCACGCCAGCCCCTCGCCGCCCCACGCCCCATGGGCAGCCGGGGCCCCGAGCAGCCCCTCCACGCCCTGCGGGGGAAGGTCAAGGGTTATTACTGCTGCCACGCTGCACGCCCCACACGGAGGCTGGAGTAGGTCATTATCATTATTATAATTATCATTATTACTTGCATTATGATTATGATTATCATTATATATATATATATATATATATATATATATATATATATATATATATATATATATATATATATATATATATATATATATATATATATATATATATATATAATGATGATGATGATTATGAAAATAATTAATATTATTATCATTATTAAATTATTATTATTATAATTATCATAATCATCATTGTTATCAATACTGCTATTATTACCTTCAATATTATTATCATTGCCTACCACATTTCAATATTATTGTTTCTGTAAAACTATCACACACACCCCTACACACACACCCCTACACACCCCTACACACACACACACACACACACACACACACACACACACACACACACAACACACACACACACACACACACACACACTCTAACCCCTTCCCTTGGGGCTGCAGCCGAGGGACAGTCTTTTACAATCTAGTGGGCAACAACAGAAGCCAGGAGCCGCGTCGCTGCGGGGGCTTTACAAGTCTTTACAACCACACACAAAATGCTGCACCTTTTTCAAGTCCCAGATAAAACAAACTTCACGTTAATACAAACAAGGAAACATACATACATACACACACAGACATGCTTACACGTACATACTTACTAAATGACAAGACAGACAGACAGACTTAACTGACTGGAAACGACAGACAGACAGACAGACAGAAAGATAGACATGCGGGCGAACAGACAGGAATTTGAAATATATATCCTTTTAATATAAAGGTCAACAGGAAACTCTCTCTCTCTCTCTCTCTCTCTCTCTCTCTCTCTCTCTCTCTCTCTCTCTCTCTCTCTCTCTCTCTCTCTCTCTCTCTCTCTCTCTCTCTCTCTCTCTCTCTCTCTCTTGAAGCCAAGTGTCGACCTCAGATTAATTCTGTATGATATTCTAGCGAAGAGGGAGGAAGGGACTAAGAAGGAAGGAAAGAGAAAGATACAATGAAAGAGGAAGAGTAAAGGAATGGACAGGGGAGGAATAAATAAAGGAGGGTAGAAAGGAATGAAGGAGGCTACAAAGGAGAAGTATTTAACTTTATTCTCTCTCTCTCTCTCTCTCTCTCTCTCTCTCTCTCTCTCTCTCTCTCTCTCTCCTTCTCTCCTCTCTCTCTCTCTCTCTCTCTCTCTCTTCTTCTTTCTCCTTTTTTCACTCAAAATTTCTCTCATATTTCGTTTTCTTATTTCCTAACTTCTGACAATATTCTTTTTGTGCGTTTCTTCTTGTTTTTCATTGTTCTCTGCGACAATTTTTATATAAAATACCTCCCACGCAAAATTTTTTTATGCTTCTGCTCTCTCTCTCTCTCTCTCCTCTCCTCCCTCTCCTCCTTCTCTTCTCTATCCTCACAAAAGTTTATACGTTATTATTTTTGGTGAACAAATATTTTGGTAAAATTTTTGGTTTTTCGGTTGTGTTTGGACAAGAAACACAAACCTCACCAACATTTTATATGCGGTGCTCCTCCTCTCCTCCTCCCTCCTCCCCTCCTACTCCTCCTCCTCCTCCTCCTCTCTGAAGCAACACAAGCGTCAAGAAGTGGAGAGATTTCCCCTTAAACGATGAAAACACGAAGAGGAAGAGGAGGAGGAAGTTACAAGGAAAACAAATCCAGAAGACCGTCAATCTATTTACATCATTATCGAATCTAGGGCATCTACTGACTACGTACTATACTGAGCCACATGTAGGACAGGATAGCATAGAACAAGGCTAAGAGAAGGTGGAGAAGGAGAAGAAATGTCAAATGTGTAGGAGAGAAAAAGGAGTAGGAAGGAAGGGAGAAAAGAAAGGAAAAGAAGGGAGAAAAAGGGAGGAGGAAGTGATGTGATAGGAGGAGAAAAAGAAGGAGAAATGGAGAAAAGAAAAAGCGAAAAAAGGGAGAAGGAGGAGGAAGTGATGTGATAAGAGAGAAAAAGGAGGAGGAAGGAAGGAGGAAAGAGAAAGGGAAAGAAGGAAGAAGAAGGAAGGAGGAAGTTCAGGTGGGACTCGAATGCCATATGAAAACTGTTATCACTGCCATCTTGCGTCGGGATATCACACTAGGAGTAGGTTAGAGAGTTGCCACCTAGTGCATTACAAGATACTATGAGTTCACGTACGGGTTACTGTTAACATCTGTAGAAATGTGCTTAGTATCCACAGTGTATCTGAGAGAATGTTTCGAAACTTATGAAGTGTTGGTGATGCTTTTGACGCTCTGAGTACGTACCAATAGGGTTGTTAGAAAGGAAATTGGTAGTTATTGTAGGTAGTTGTGGGAAGAATGAATGCAAAGAGTAATGCAAAGAAAAAAGAAAGAATATTTTAACACAAGAATAGAGGAACTGACAAAGAAAAGAAAATTACTCGTTGGTGGGAGGAGAAAATGATGGAAGACTGAATGCAAAGACTAATGAAAAAAAAAAAAATTGTTTAACACAAGAATAGAGGAACTGACAAAGAAAAGAAAATTACACGTTGGTGAGAGGAGAAAAGGATGGAAGACTGAATGCAAAGACTAATGAAAAGAAAAAAGAAAGAATAGTTTAACACAAGAATTATGAGTGACAGTGAATACGAAAATTACACGTTGCTGAGAGGAGGTAGATGTTGGAAGAATGAATGCAAAGAGTAATGAAAAGAAAAAAGAAAGAATAGCTCAACACAAGAATTATGAGTGACAGTGAATACGAAAAGTAAAGAAAGATTAAAATAAACAAACACAACAGAAGGTCAAACCAGGACACACTCGTTAAAAGGTTGTCAAGGCGTCAGTTGGTGTTTAGCGGCGATAAATAAACTCAGCACATCAAACCAATTAGCGTAATCTCCTCATTAAGACGCCCATCGTTAGTGAAGTCATTAGCAATAATCATAACGTATTGCAATTAGGATAGTCAAGGTTATTAACACACATAAGCTTGTTGAGAGAAGAACTACAAAGGAGAAAGTGCATATTATTTTCCCTTTGTGAAATGTCAGATATCTCTCTCTCTCTCTCTCTCTCTCTCTCTCTCTCTCTCTCTCTCTCTCTCTCTCTCTCTCTCTCTCTCTCTCTCTCTCTCTCTCTCTCTCTCTCTCTCTCTCTCTCTCTCTCTCTCTCTCTCTCTTCCCATTCGTATAATTATTTGTTCTCATCTGCCTGCACTTCCTCTTCCTTCCCTTCCCTTTCTTCCTTCCTTTCTTCCTTCCTTCCTTCCTTCCACCACCGACCACATTCTTTTCCCGTCTTTCTTTCACATCACTTCTTTTCTCCTTTTCCTTTATATATGAATTTCTCTACGCTTCTTCCTCCTGCCTATCTTTCCTTTTTCTCCTTTCATTTCATCTATCATCTTTAAAGAAAGGAAGGAAGAAGGGGAAGAGGAAGTGAGGAGGAGGAGGAGGGGAGGAAGAGGAGGAGGAGGAGGAGGAGGAGGAGGAGGAGGAGGAGGAGGAGAAGAGGAGTTGGAGGAGGAGGAGGAGGAAGAGGAGGAGGAGGAGGAGGAGGAGGAGGAGGAGGAGGAGGAGGACAAAAAAAAGATCAAGGTTCAGACTGTAGCATAAAGGAACAAAGGAAGATGCAATCACAAAATTAAGAGGAAAAAAGGAACTGACCGGAAGAAGGAGGAAGAGGAGGAGGAGGAGGAGGAGGAGGAGAAGAAAAAAAGGAAGAGGAGGAGGAGGAGGAGGGGAGGAGGAGGAGGAAGAGGAGGAGGAGGAGGAGGAGGAGGAGGAGGAGGAGGAGGAGGAGGAGGAGGAGGAGGAGGAGGAGGAGAGGAGGAGGAGGGGGAGGAGGAGGGAATGGATACATAAACTGGAAAGTAAGTTAAGAATGTTAAGGGGCAAAAGTAAGACGTTAACCGAGAGAGAGAGAGGGGAGAGAGAGAGAGAGAGAGAGAGAGAGAGAGAAGAGAGAGAGAGAGAGAGAGAGAGAGAGAGAGAGAGAGAGAGAGAGAGAGGAGAGAGAGAGAGAGAGAGAGGGGGAGAGAGAGAGAGAGAGAGAGAGAGCTGTACTTTTTCCATATTATTTGTATAATTATTGTCATGAATAAAATATAATACTGCTAGAGATAGTCCTTGGCGTCCCAGTCAGGACTTTAGCACATCAACTCCCCTTTTGTTTTCAATGTACTAAGTTTATAAAAAAAAAAAAAATAAAAAAAAAAAAATAAAAGAGAGAGAGAGAGAGCAAGAAAAGAGAGGAGACAAATAAAAGCGTCAAGAAAGTGAGAGGAGAGGACAGGAAAGACAGAGTAGTAAGGCAAAAAAAAACCGAATATGAAGAAATACAAGAAGATGGAAATAGGAAACAATCAAATAAATAAAAAACAAACACTTAAACATACACACAGATAGACACACAGACACACAGACAGCCAGAAAGAGAAAAAGACACACAGACAGACAGCCAAAAGAACAGTCTCCCTCAAGTCTTACAATAATCAACTGTATGTGTGTCTATTTACTCCTTGAGACCCAGAACATAATTTCCATTGTAATATGGCTACTATTAAACGATTTCTAGTAAATATAAGCAACATTTTATAGATATGACCTGTTTAGTATCCTTGTCGACTAACTAATTTGGTATATTCAATTATTTTTCGTAATTTTATGGCTCAACAACATATTTTTTTATAGCAAAGGAAAGATCTGGGTGTGAAGGGGTCAAAACTTTTCCTATTTCACCAGAGGGAGTCACAGGTAAGGTCTCTCCGATAGCTAATCAATACACACGTCGATAACCCTTGAAGAACCCGTGTATTGTATTGTAGATGAGATGGATCTTACTTTTTTTTGCATTTTAGAAGAGAGAGAGAGAGAGAGAGAGAGAGAGAGAGAGAGAGAGAGAGAGAGAGAGAGAGACCCACCCACACAAACACACAGACAGAAGCAAATAGAAGGAAAGAGCAAAGTTTTTCCTTCCTCCTTTTCTTAAATTATCTCTCTTTCTCTCTATCTCTCGACCATTTATTCCTCCTCTCTCTCCTCTCCTCCTCTATCTTTCCCTTCCTTCCTTGCCGTAATCTGCCTAGCTACCTTCCCTGCGTAGACTAACTCTCCAATATCGAAAGTTAATATAATAATCTCCTCTCTCTTTATAGACTTCGGATACGTCCGTGCGCATTATGCTGAGAAGTCATGGAGGAGGAGGAGGCGGAGGAGGAGGAGCAAGGGGAGGAGGAGCAAGGGGAGGAGGAGGAGAAGGAGGAGGAGGAGGAGGAGGAGGAGGAGGAGGAGGAGGAGGAGGAGGAGGAGGAGGAATAGCAGGAGGAGGAGGAATAGGAGGTGAAGGAGGAGAGGGGGAGGAGTTCAATGTTCTTATCTTCTGTCAATAATTCCATAAACAAATAACAACAAAGCTGAGAACAATAACTATACAAACTCGAAGTAAGAAAAACGTCAAAACAAGTATTGGGCCACTGAAAGATAAAAAAACATCTTGGTAAATGATAATAAGAGCATGGCAGTCGTACTATGCTTACTTTAATGCGGTTTTTATTAAAGAAGACGAAGCTCCATTACCAGAACCAGTAAACATTTTAGCGGACTCGAAAGGGGATAGATTGGAAATAGGAGAGATAACAGTAGAACGAAGTATCAAAGTATTTGCTGAAACTGACCCAGCAAAATCGTGGGGGTGGACGAAATTTCGCCGCGATTACTTCGCGAATGTCAGTCAACTTTCGCTCCCATTAAAGATTATTTTCAATAAATCGCTAAGTGATAAAAATGTTCCTAGTATGTGGAAATTAGCTAATGTTACACCGATATTCAAGAAAGGGAGTAAGAGCCTCGCAAGTAATTATCGCCAAATTTGTCTAACGTCCGTGATTGTTAAACTATTTTAGAAAATAGTGCGGGGTAAAATAGTGTCTTTTCTCGATGAAAACTCAATATTAAACTCGCAGCATGGATTTCGAAATAAGAGATCCTGTTTAACAAACCTACTGAATTTTTTTAATATCATTTATTCAAACTGGAACGCTAAAATTTCCTCGGATGTAATATACCTTGATTTTCAGAAAGCCTTCGATACACTTCCCCATAAGCGACTTTGACCAAGCTAAGGGCACATGGGTTAGGAGAGCAATTATGTTCATGGATTGGCGATTGGTTTCAAATCGTAAACAAACGGGGAGTAATAAATGGCGAGGCATCTGATTGGTTAGATGTTATACTGGGTGCCTCAGGGCTCGGTCTTGGTCCCACTCTTTTTCTGATAATATCAACGATCTGGACTACGGACTTGTATCTAAAATATCGAAATTTGCAGATGACCACAAATTAGGGGTTAAAGCATATACTAGAGAAAACTGCGAACTTTATACAAAGTGATCTCGACAAACTATCAGATTGGAGTGATAAATGGCTATTAAAATTCAATTCTGATAAATGTAAAGTAATGCATATAGGCAACGATAACCTCAAATATAACTATCAAATGCAAAAAAAAATCGTTAAATGAAGTACAGCAGGAAAAGGATTTAGGTGTCATCATCAGAAGATCTTAAAACCCGTCCGGGATTGCCTAGCTGCCAATAAAAAGGCGAATTTATGTTGGGGGTTTATTAAACGCAACTTTGAACACAAAAACTCCCAAAGTAAAGAAAACAATTATACAGTCCTTGGTTAGGCCGCACTTGGAATATGCCGTTCAATTCTGGGCGCTCTGTTTCGTAAAAGACCAAGCAAAATTGGAATCAGTGCAAAGAAAGCAACCAAAAAAATTCCATCTCTGCGAAATTCATCTTATGAAGAGAGACTGCGGGAAAATTTAAAATGTTTTCCTTAAAGGATCGTTTGAATCCTTGGGGACTTGATAGAAACCTAAGATCCTAAAAGGATTTGATGTCATTAATCAAGAGAACCTATTCGAGCTTTCAACTCAAATGACAACAAGAAATAATGGTTTTAAAAAATAAACGGTCAAAGTTGCATCACCGATCTCCGTAAAAATTTTTTCAATGTTAGAGTTGTTGATCGATGGAACAAGTTACCAAACAAAAGTTGTCGAAGCCAGCACAATAACTACAAATTTAAAACAGGCTTGACGCGCACTGTAAAGTAAAAAGGGTATTGATAGTGCCCTGCGAATTCATATTTAGTCCCCGGGATTAGTGTAGTGGTAGTGGGAGTTTTAGTTAGTATATTCTACCCTATTTTTGCACTACGNAAAGATGAATGGGGGGGGAAAAAAAAGGATGAAAGGAATAAACTAAAAAAATAAACTTTTTCTCTCTCTCTCTCTCTCTCTCTCTCTCTCCTCTCTTCTCCCTCTCTCTCTCTTCTCTCTCTCTCTCCTCTCTCTCTCTTCTCTCTCTCTCTCTCGCTTTCTTGAAGTCACATGTGTCGACTCAGATAATTCTGTATTCATATTCTTTAGCGAGAGGAGAAGGCTAAGTAGGAAAACGATAAAGTACATGAAAGGCGAAGAGTAAAGGAATGGACAGGAGAATAAATAAAGGAGTAGAAAGGATGAAGGAGGTCTACAAAGGTAGAAGTATTTTTTAACTTTATTCTCTCTCTCTCTTCTCTCTCTCTCTCTCTCTCTCTCTCTCTCTCTCTCTCTCTCTCTCTCTCTCTCTCTCTCTCTCTCTCTCTCTCTCTCTCTCTCTCTCTCTCTCTCTCTCTCTCACAAAATGTTTATACGTTATATATTTTTACTTGTGAACAATATCATTTTTGGTGCAAAATTTTTGGTTTTTCGGTTGTGTTTGGACAAGAAACACAAACCTCACCAGCATTTTATATGCGGCTGCTCCTCCTCCTCCTCCTCCTCCTCCTCCTCCTCCTCCTCCTCTCTGAAAGCAACACAAGCGTCAAGAAGTGTGAGAGATTTCCCCTTAAGCGATGAAAACACGAAGAGGAAGAGGAGGAGGAAGATTACAAAGGAAAAACAAATACCAGAAGACCCGTCAATCTATTTACATCATTATCGAATTCTAGGGCATCTACTGACCTACGTACTACTACTGAGCCACATGTAGGACAGGATAGCATAGAACAAGGCTAAGAGAAGGTGGAGAAGGAGAAGAAATGTCAAATGTGTAGGAGAGAAAAAGGAGTAGGAAGGAAGGGAGAAAAGAAAGGAAAAGAAGGGAGAAAAAGGGAGGAGGAAGTGATGTGATAGGAGGAGAAAAAGAAGGAGAAATGGAGAAAAGAAAAAGCGAAAAAAGGGAGAAGGGAGGAGGAAGTGATGTGATAAGAGAAGAAAAAGGAGGAGGAAGGAAGGGAGGAAAGAGAAAGGGAAAGAAGGAAGAAGAAGGAAGGAGGAAGTTCAGGTGGGACTCGAATGCCATATGAAAACTGTTATCACTGCCATCTTGCGTCGGGATATCACACTAGGAGTAGGTTAGAGAGTTGCCACCTAGTGCATTACAAGATACTATGAGTTCACGTACGGGTTACTGTTAACATCTGTAGAAATGTGCTTAGTATCCACAGTGTATCTGAGAGAATGTTTCGAAACTTATGAAGTGTTGGTGATGCTTTTGACGCTCTGAGTACGTACCAATAGGGTTGTTAGAAAGGAAATTGGTAGTTATTGTAGGTAGTTGTGGGAAGAATGAATGCAAAGAGTAATGCAAAGAAAAAAGAAAGAATATTTTAACACAAGAATAGAGGAACTGACAAAGAAAAGAAAATTACTCGTTGGTGGGAGGAGAAAATGATGGAAGACTGAATGCAAAGACTAATGAAAAAAAAAAAAATTGTTTAACACAAGAATAGAGGAACTGACAAAGAAAAGAAAATTACACGTTGGTGAGAGGAGAAAAGGATGGAAGACTGAATGCAAAGACTAATGAAAAGAAAAAAGAAAGAATAGTTTAACACAAGAATTATGAGTGACAGTGAATACGAAAATTACACGTTGCTGAGAGGAGGTAGATGTTGGAAGAATGAATGCAAAGAGTAATGAAAAGAAAAAAGAAAGAATAGCTCAACACAAGAATTATGAGTGACAGTGAATACGAAAAGTAAAGAAAGATTAAAATAAACAAACACAACAGAAGGTCAAACCAGGACACACTCGTTAAAAGGTTGTCAAGGCGTCAGTTGGTGTTTAGCGGCGATAAATAAACTCAGCACATCAAACCAATTAGCGTAATCTCCTCATTAAGACGCCCATCGTTAGTGAAGTCATTAGCAATAATCATAACGTATTGCAATTAGGATAGTCAAGGTTATTAACACACATAAGCTTGTTGAGAGAAGAACTACAAAGGAGAAGTGCAATTATTTTCCCTTTGTGAAATGTCAGATATCTCTCTCTCTCTCTCTCTCTCTCTCTCTCTCTCTCTCTCTCTCTCTCTCTCTCTCTCTCTCTCTCTCTCTCTCTCCTCTCTCTCTCTCTCTCTCTCTCTCTCTCTCTCTCTCTCTCTCTCTTCCCATTTCGTATAATATTTGTTCTCATCTGCTGCACTTCCTCTTCCTTCCCTTCCTTTCTTCCTTCCTTTTTTTCCTTCCTTCCTTCCTTCCACCACCGACCACATTCTTTTCCCGTCTTCTTTCACATCACTTCTTTTCTCCTTTTCCTTTATATATGAATTTCTCTACGCTTCTTCTCCTGCCTATCTTTCCTTTTTCTCCTTTCATTCATCTATCATCTTTAAAGAAAGGAAGGAAGAAGGGGAAGAGGAAGGAGGAGGAGGAGGAGGTGGAGGAGGAAGGGAGGAGGAGGAGGAGGAGAGGAGGAGGGAGGAGGAGGAGAGGAGGAGTTGGAGGAGGAGGAGGGAAGAGGAGGAGAGGAGGAGGAGGAGGAGGAGGAGGAGGAGGAGACAAAAAAAAGATCAAGGTTCAGACTGTAGCATAAAGGAACAAAGGAAGATGCAATCACAAAATTAAGAGAAAAAAGGAACTGACCGGAAGAAGAGGAAGAGGAGGAGGAGGAGGAGGAGGAGGAGAAAGAAAAAAGGAAGAGGAGGAGAGGAGGAGTTGGAGGGGAGGAAGAGGAGGAGAGGTGAGGAGGAGGAGAGGAGGAGGAGGAGGAGGAGGAGGAGGAGAGGAGGAGGAGGAGGAGGGGGAGGAGGAGGAGAGAGGAAGGGGATACATAAACTGGAAAGTAAGTTAAGAAATGTTAAGGGGCAAAGTAAGACGTTAACGAGAGAGAGAGAGAGAGAAGAGAGAGAAGTAGAGAGAGAGAGAGAGAGAGGAGAGAGAGAGGAGGAGAGAGAGAGAGAGAGGAGAAGAGAGAGAGAGAGAGAGAGAGAAGAGAGAGAGAGAGAGAGAGAGAGAGAGAGAGAGAGCTGTACTTTTTCCATATATTGTATAATTATTGTCATGAATAAAATATAATACTGGCTAGAGATAGTCCTTGGCGTCCCAGTCAGGACTTTAGCACATCAACTCCCTTTGGTTTTCAATGTACTAAGTTTTAAAAAAAAAAAAAAATAAAAAAAAAAAAATAAAAGAGAGAGAGAGAGAGCAAGAAAAGAGAGGAGACAAATAAAAGCGTCAAGAAAGTGAGAGGAGAGGACAGGAAAGACAGAGTAGTAAGGCAAAAAAAAAACGAATATGAAGAAATACAAGAAGATGGAAATAGGAAACAATCAAATAAATAAAAAACAAACACTTAAACATACACACAGATAGACACACAGACACACAGACAGCCAGAAAGAGAAAAAGACACACAGACAGACAGCCAAAAGAACAGTCTCCCTCAAGTCTTACAATAATCAACTGTATGTGTGTCTATTTACTCCTTGAGACCCAGAACATAATTTCCATTGTAATATGGCTACTATTAAACGATTTCTAGTAAATATAAGCAACATTTTATAGATATGACCTGTTTAGTATCCTTGTCGACTAACTAATTTGGTATATTCAATTATTTTTCGTAATTTTATGGCTCAACAACATATTTTTTTATAGCAAAGGAAAGATCTGGGTGTGAAGGGGTCAAAACTTTTCCTATTTCACCAGAGGGAGTCACAGGTAAGGTCTCTCGATAGCTATCAATACACACGTCGATAACCCTTGAAGAACCCGTGTATGTATTGTAGATGAGATGGATCTTACTTTTTTTTCATTTTAGAAAGAGAGAGAGAGAGAGAGAGAGAGAGAGAGAGAGAGGAGAGAGAGAGAGAAGAGAGACCCACCCACACAAACACACAGACAGAAGCAAATAGAAGGAAAGAGCAAGTTTTTCCTTCTCCTTTTTTAATTATCTCTCTTTCTCTCTATCTCTCGACATTTATTCCTCCTCTCTCTCCTCTCCTCCTCTATCTTTCCCTTCCTTCCTTGCCGTAATCTGCCTAGTACTTCCTGCGTAGACAACTCTCCAATATCGAAAGTTAATATAATAAATCTCCTCTCTCTTTATAGACTTCGGATACGTCCGTGCGCATTATGCTGAGAAGTCATGGAGGAGGAGGAGGCGGAGGAGGAGGAGCAAGGGGAGGAGGAGCAAGGGGAGGAGGAGGAGAAGGAGGAGGAGGAGGAGGAGGAGGAGGAGGAGGAGGAGGAGGAGGAGGAGGAGGAGGAATAGCAGGAGGAGGAGGAATAGGAGGTGAAGGAGGAGAGGGGGAGGAGTTCAATGTTCTTATCTTCTGTCAATAATTCCATAAACAAATAACAACAAAGCTGAGAACAATAACTATACAAACTCGAAGTAAGAAAAACGTCAAAACAAGTATTGGGCCACTGAAAGATAAAAATAACATCTTGGTAAATGATAATAAGAGCATGGCAGTCGTACTCAATGCTTACTTTAATGCGGTATTTATTAAAGAAGACGAAGCTCCATTACCAGAACCAGTAAACATGTATGCGGGACTCGAAAGTGATAGATTGGAAATAGGAGAGATAACAGTAGACGAAGTATCAAAGTATTTGCTGAAACTTGACCCAGCAAAATCCGTGGGGGTGGACGAAATTTCGCCGCGATTACTTCGCGAATGTCAGTCAACTTTCGCTCCCATTAAAGATTATTTTCAATAAATCGCTAAGTGATAAAAATGTTCCTAGTATGTGGAAATTAGCTAATGTTACACCGATATTCAAGAAAGGAGTAGAGACCTCGCAAGTAATTATCGCCCAATTAGTCTAACGTCCGTGATTGTTAAACTATTTGAGAAAATAGTGCGGGATAAAATAGTGTCTTTTCTCGATGAAAATAACTCAATATTAAACTCGCAGCATGGATTTCGAAATAAGAGATCCTGTTTAACAAACCTACTGAATTTTTTTAATATCATTTATTCAAACTGGAACGCTAAAATTTCCTCGGATGTAATATACCTTGATTTTCAGAAAGCCTTCGATACACTTCCCCATAAGCGACTTTTGACCAAGCTAAGGGCACATGGCTTAGGAGAGCAATTATGTTCATGGATTGGCGATTGGCTTTCAAATCGTAAACAACGGGGAGTAATAAATGGCGAGGCATCTGATTGGTTAGATGTTACTACTGGGGTGCCTCAGGGCTCGGTCTTGGGTCCCACTCTTTTTCTGATATATATCAACGATCTGGACTACGGACTTGTATCTAAAATATCGAAATTTGCAGATGACACCAAATTAGGTGGTAAAGCATATACTAGAGAAAACTGCGAACTCATACAAAGTGATCTCGACAAACTATCAGATTGGAGTGATAAATGGCTATTAAAATTCAATTCTGATAAATGTAAAGTAATGCATATAGGCAACGATAACCTCAAATATAACTATCAAATGCAAAATAAATCGTTAACTGAAGTACAGCAGGAAAAGGATTTAGGTGTCATCATCAGTAATGATCTTAAAACCAGTCCGCATTGCCTAGCTGCCAATAAAAAGGCGAATATGATGTTGGGCTTTATTAAACGCAACTTTGAACACAAAACTCCGAAAGTAATGACACAATTATACACGTCCTTGGTTAGGCCGCACTTGGAATATGCCGTTCAATTCTGGTCGCTCTGTTTCGTAAAAGACCAAGCAAAATTGGAATCAGTGCAAAGAATAGCAACCAAACAAATTCCATCTCTGCGAAATTCATCTTATGAAGAGAGACTGCGGAAACTTAATATGTTTTCCTTAAAGGATCGTAGAATCCTTGGGGACTTGATAGAAACCTTTAAGATCCTAAAAGGATTTGATGTCATTAATCAAGAGAACCTATTCGAGCTTTCAACTCAAATGACAACAAGAAATAATGGTTTAAAACTAAACGGTCAACGTTGCATCACCGATCTCCGTAAAAATTATTTCAATGTTAGAGTTGTTGATCGATGGAACAAGTTACCAGCAAATGTTGTCGAAGCCAGCACAATAACTACATTTAAAAACAGGCTTGACGCGCACTGTAAAGTAAATGGGTATTGATAGTGCCCTGCGAATTCATATTTAGTCCCCCGGATCGATTAGTTGTAGTGGTAGTGGTAGTTGTAGTTAGTATATTTCATACCCTATCTTTCTGCACTACGAAACTTCCATGTTCCTATCTTCTTTTAAGGACATGGTATCATTTTCCAACTGTTTTCTTACAAGTAGTTGATAGTTAGTAGTATGTAGTTCAGCAGATACCCTCGTCATGGACCAATAGGTTTCCTGGTGTCTGTTATTCCTATGTAATCCTATGTAAACTCACTAAGTACAAAATAGCAAAACAAGTCAAACAAAAACAAAAAATCTCGTCCTTCTAGTGTTTTCGTAAATCAAGACAAAAAATGGAGAAAATGGGAAAATTAAACGCAAACTTATGGAAACTTAATCATAAAAAAAAAAAAATCAGGTTCAATAATAAATAAATAAAACAAAAAATGATATAAACCACGAAATCGAGCACAGAGAACCACAGCGTTCCATAATGAATAAAAAAAAACCCATCGAGCAGTGTTCTATAATAAACAAAAAATAAAAAATAACGAAATAAACCACGAAAACGAGCATAGAAAACGGGAGATGTGTTTCCTCCCCCCCCCCCCCACCTCCCCCGATCACGTGATCTCGAGATAGCGACACGAAGGAGTACGTTTTAATGAGTCACCCCCACACCTATAATTGCATGCTGCGCCGTTTATTAAGAGAACCAATTAACGAGGAATTATTTACATGTCAACACCAGGAATCCATCTTGCGTCCCTGTCTCCTTCTCCTCCTCTTCTTCCTCCTCCTCCTCCTCCTCCTCCTCCTCCTCCTCCTCCTCCTCCTCTTCGCCTCCTCTTCCCACACTTCTTCCCACCGCTCCAACCGCTTCCGTTTTCCTTTCCATAAATATCCCACTTTCCCCTTCCCTTCCCATCACTGCCATGCCCTTCTGAAGTGACATCCCCCTCCGTGCCCTTCACTATGTCTCTCCCTTCTGACATGTCCTTCCCCTCATCTTCCCTTCCTCCTGCTCCCTTCAGCATCTTCCCTATTCCTATCTTCTTCATAACACCCTATTTCCGTTTTCTATTCGCTCACCTAAAGTAAGTTTTTCTTCCATCTTCCTATTTCCCAACATTATTTTCTTCCATTCCTTATTTCATACCTTTCTCTCTTTCCTTATACATTAATTACACCTTTTTTTCTTTTATCTATACATTAGTTCATTCATTCCCTCTTTCCTCATCCTGATTGCATCCTTCATTTCCCTTATAATGCCCTAAACAATTAATCTCCTTTATGTTCCCCTACATCCTTGCCCTCCTTACTGTCTTCTTACCTTTCTAAATCCTCCAAATACTAACGTTCCTCTCCTCTCATCCTGCCTCCATCCTCTTATCCTTTCGTCACTTCCTAACCTCCTTTAGCCTTCCCTACAACCTTGCCCTCATTCATGTCTTCTTACCTCTCTGAAACCTCGAAAAAAACAATGGTAGGTCCTCTTCTCTCATCCGTTCTCCATCCTCTCATCCTCCCGTCACTTCCTAACCTCCTACCTTCATCCTGGTGACACCTAACAACATTCCTATTTATTTCGCCAGCCTCCTACCAGTTAGTCAAGACATTCCCAACTCGTATCACCAGGGCTCGCACTTGACTAAAACAGAGAAGGTGACTGTAGTGTAGCCGACCTTACCGCATTTTATGAGCCGGGTTTCTAGCTTGAGGAGATCGGGTGTATGGAATTTATCGAAGCCACTGTCGATGTTCTCTCTCTCTCTCTCTCTCTCTCTCTCTCTCTCTCTCTCTCTCTCTCTCTCTCTCTCTCTTCTCTCTCTCTCTCTCTCTCGTCTCTCTCTCTCTCTCTTCTCTCTCTCTCTCTCTCTCCCTCTCTCTCTCTCTCTCTCTCTCTCTCTCTCTCTCTCTCTCTCTCTCTCTCTCTCTCTCTCTCTCTCTCTCTCTCTCTCTCTCTCTCATCGCATTTCACTCTCGATCATCCATATTTAGTCCCTGCCACAGATCGTTTCCTCCATTTGTGAACACAGCACATACATTAATCACCAGGTATGTCAGGTGAGCTGGCATACACACACACACATATACACACACACACACACATACACACACGCACACACACACACACACACACACACACACACACACACACACACACACACACACTTTTTTTTTTTTCTTTTTTCTTTCAATTAATGCTTTGTTTGCAGAGGAAGAAAAAAAGGATGAAGAAAGAAGAAAGAGACCAGGAGAAGGTTAAGCATTAAGCAAGCTCCTAAACACCTGCCGGCGCTCATTAACCTCCCACGAAGCCCTGATTACCTACATGGCAACCTGTGGCGAAAATTTGAAGAAGAAAAACAGCGACGTTTGGTAAAATAGGAAAAGTTGATTCAATTTGTCATCACATTTCGTGCAGCGACTCTGAAAATTCCCGACACACAATAAGACCGACAAGCAGCCCTTTGAATTTGAAAAGCGTGTGTTTGGGTGCATAGGTGGGCGAGTCAGGGAAATTTAGGTGGAGGGGGGGGGGGGGGACGGGGGGGGGGGCGAGGGGGCACTCTTGAATTTCCCTCTGTCTTCCCCTACTGGAACAGCGAAAACATGTAAAGCGCAAATGGAATGCTCAAAAAAACAGTCCTCTAAAATCTTCATACATTTCAAATAAAACTTCAAAGCGTTTCCAGACATTTTTTTTTATTAATTTCCATTTCTATCTTTGAATACTTTCCGTTTTTAATCTAAAGCTTTGTCTCACCGGCCTCTGTATCCTTATATAAAAGTAAGGGTTCCCAGAGGACGCTTTGCCAGGTTACTTTGTTTTAATGGTGACAGGAGGAGCGGGTAGCAGGATAGATGAAGCGCTCAGCGGGAAGGGAAGGAAAGTCTCTTGGAGTGGAATGGACAGATGGATATAAACAGGAGAAAAAGGGAAATTGAAAAAGGAAAAAAAAAAAAAAATTTACTGAGAGTACTAGGATTTTCTTTGTTCTTAGTGATCACAAGGAAGACGATTGTGTCCCTCCTCCTCCTCCTCCTCCTCCTCCTCCTCCTCCTCCTCCTCCTCCTCCTCCTCCTCTTCCTCCTCCTCCTCCTCCTCCTTCCCTTCCTCCTCCTTCCCTTCCTCCTCTTTTTTTCTTTCCAATCCCATCGTTATCTTCGGGATCCAGGTAATTCTATTTGTATTCCTCTTCCTCTCCCAACTCCTAATCCTTTTTTTCTCATTTTTTTCTTCTTTTACACACATAAATAGTAGCCTCTCTCTCTCTCTCTCTCCTCTCTCCTCTTTCTCTTCTCCTCTTCTCTTCTCTCTCCTCTCTCTCTTCTCTCTCTCTCTCTCTCTCTCTCTCTCTCTCTCTCTCTCTCTCTCTCTCTCTCCGTTACTTTATCACCTTCTGACTGTCGTTACTCTCTCGTCGTGAGGGCATCGCTTGGAAGCTTTAGGAGGGTGACGGTAAGCTACAGCGAGATACATAACCCTACACTTCATCACGGCAAGAAGTGACCGTGTGAGGGATTGAATTATCATACATAAAGGCCAAGGAAATAGGTCTTAATTCCCTTGGTCTTGGGTAATTCCCTTGGCCTAGTGATAATAAGGTTATATAACTCTATTCGAAAGAGATAATGAGGCAGTGTGAATAGTATTACTGAATTTTCTTTTGAAGTTTGTTTTTTGTATTGATATTAGATTAAGAAAAAGATAATCGAGTCTTAGAACAAATTTTTTTCACAGTTCACTTATATCCTATCTATTTTTCTTTACGTTTAAGTTGAAATTTGTAAGTCGATACGTGTCTCATGATTCTCCTCACGCGGCAGTTCACTAAAATCTTACAGTCGATACATATCTCATGGGATTCTCACTCGTCACTTGACTAAAATTTTAAATGAAATGAGTCTTATTTGCAACTCTATGAATATTCAGATGTTGTTAATTACTATTCTGAGCATTTCACTGCGCAATTTTCATCTCTCTCTCTCTCTCTCTCTCTCTCTCTCTCTCTCTCTCTCTCTCTCTCTCTCTTTCTCTCTCTACCCGTCAGAGTGGCATGGTTGATAGAGTCGTGAGCTTGCGTGCAGAGTCCCTGCATTCGGTCAGCGGTTTGAGTCCACCAAGTTCGTCCTGGCGTGGTGGCGCTTTATATAGTCAATAACCTTGTAGATGGTACTTGCAAAGTGTCTAGATAGATCAAAGTATCTTATCTTCTCTCTCTCTCTCTATTTTTTTTCCTCTCTCTCTCGCTCTCTCGCTCTCTCTCTCTCTCATTTGTATTTCCTTTCCTCCACGTCCACCACACGCCTCATAAATATATTACAGACATACTTCACGCCACGACGATATATAAGATGAGGGGAGAATGAGAGCCAATTTAATGCAGTCTCTCCCTCTCTCTTCCTCTCTAGTCAATAAAATACATGGTGCCCAAGATAGGAATTAGAGGGTAAGTGGTTGTGGAAATAGGGAAGGTAGTGGTAGCAGTAGTAGTAGTAGTAATATTAGTAGTAGCAGTAGTAGTTCGGTCTATAAGGGAAAGCTTGTATGCCAACACAAAATACTTTAGTTCTCCCATACAAAGA
>JACEEZ010013456.1:142500-150000 GCA_016584305.1 Chionoecetes opilio | reverse complement strand
TCTGCCTGTCTGTCTGTCTGTCTGTCTGTCTGTCTGCCTGTTTGTCTTTCTGTCTGTCTGTCTGTCTGTCTGTCTGTCTTTCTGTCTGTCTGTCTGTCTGTCTGTCTGTCTGTCTGTCTGCCTGTCTGTCTTTCTGTCTGTCTGTCTGTCTGTCTGTCTGTCTTTCTGTCTGTCTGTCTGTCTGTCTGTCTGTCTGTTTGTCTGTCTGTCTGTGTCTGTCTGCCTGTCTGTCTGTCTGTCTGTCTGTCTATCTGTCTGTCTGTGTCTGTGTGTCTGCCTGTTTATCTCTCTCTCTCTCTCTCTCTCTCTCTCTCTCTCTCTCTCTCTCTCTCTCTCTCTCTCTCTCTCTCTCTCTCTCTCTCTCTCTCTCTCTCTCTCTCTCTCTCTCTCTCTCTCTCTCTGTCTAGCATCGTGATTGATTAATTCACTTTCCTGTCAATGCAGAAGGACACATAATAATCTTTTCATTCCTTTTCCCTTTACCTGTGTTCACTTTCCATAACTATTCACCTATGCCACCCACCTCCTCTCCCTCCCTAAACCTCCAATACTTTGCTACATATATATTTCTTTTATCTTCCCTCCCACGGTATCCTTATGTCTTTGTACAGCGCCCTTTTGTTCCTTTTATTCCCTTTCAGTAGCCATCTCTCACCTTCACAATAAACCCTTGACCTCGCAGACCACCCTAGGCATCGGGGGTACATAGGGTAGGGTGTATGTAGGGTGTAGCACAAGCCTAAACCTTAGATAGTGTTAGGTTAGGTTAGGTTTTGTTTATATAATAAGTTCTTTTATAGGAGGGAGTTGCGTCAGACACTTCTTTTGTTCTGTGATGAAGGGGTTATGTGTGTGTGTGTGTGTGTGTGTGTGTGTGTGGTGTGTGTGTGTGTGTGTGGGTGGGTGTGTGGGTGTGTGGGTGGGTGGGTGTGTGTGTGTGTGTGTGTGTGTGTGTGTGTGTGTGTGTGTGTGTGTGTGTGTGTGTGTGTGGGTGAGTGTAGTTTCTGCCCAGTATTCAAGCGTACAAAGCAAACATTTCAAGCATTGCAATAAAACAAATGGAACAGGAAATGGAAGAGAAGAAAAAATAAATAGGAAGGAAAAAGGGAGTAAAGGAAGAGGGAGAGGAGGAGGAGGAGGAGGAGGAGGAGGAGGAGGAGGAGGAGGAGGAGGAGGAGGAGGAGGAGGAGGAGGAGGAGGGAGGGTAAGGAAGAGAGAAACGAGTAGAATAATGAGGGCAGGATTAGGGCGGAGATTTTCTACTAACTGGGGAGAGAGAGAAGCGAGCGACGTACAAGAACATCAGCTTTCAGGGAGCTTACTGAACACACACACACACACACACACACACACACACACACACACACACACACACACACACACACACACACACACACACACACACACACACACACACACACACACGTCCCTCAAACAGGTCAGCTGGAATTTTGACAGACAAGTAGAATCCAGAATAAAAAGTTTCCACCATGTAGCAAACGCGATCCCAGGCTTACTAGGGACGCGATTCCAACCTGTAGTAAATTCCTTTTCCGAAATGTTTCGAAATTAGTTTGAGCAGAGAAAGGAAAAGGCTTATAAAGTAGAGGAGTTGAATGGAAGTTGTGTCTAGTGCTATACATAAGAATTGTTAATGAGAAGACCAAATCCGATTATTGTGGAAAGTTAAAGAGAGAGAGAGAGAGAGAGAGAGAGAGAGAGAGAGAGAGAGAGAGAGAGAGAGAGAGAGAGAGAGAGAGAGAGAGAGAGAGAGAGAGAGAGAGAGAGAGAGAGAGAGAGAGAGAGAGAGAGAGAGAGAGAGAGAGATTCAGATTCAATACTTTTATTCACAATTGAAGTACAGTTGTGAAAAAGACTGTTTTATAAGAACAGTCTTATCTCGGCATACAGATGATGAGCTGTTGATAGAGAGAGAGAGAGAGAGAGAGAGAGAGAGAGAGAGAGAGAGAGAGAGAGAGAGAGAGAGAGAGAGAGAGAGAGAGAGAGAGAGAGAGAGAGAGACGTTAAGGAAATGGAACTTGATGAGAAGCATTCCTGACCGACAGATACATTAGCCTTCCCTCCGCCTCCTCCTTTTCCTCATTCCTTTCCTTGTTTTGTCTTCCTTCTCCTATCATTTCCCTTCACTCAGCGGGCCAGTCAGTCAGTCAGTCAGTCGCTATGTCTGTCACCTTCTGTTTGTATCTTGTTATGTCTAAAATGTAGCTAATTGGTCAGTCAGTCATCTAGTCAGTAAAGCAGTCAGGCAAGAAGGCCATACCAGTATCTATAAACCTTAGTCAGTTAAGTTAGTCAGTCCATAACTAAGTCAGCCACTCACTCGCTAACTCACTCACTCACTCACTCAAAACACAGAGACGTAACAAGGCAATATCACTTTAGTTTTACGCTTCAAGAACATCATCTCAAATCCTTCACTCCTCATAAGGTTCAAATTTAATCTAACCTTTCTTCCTTTTTTTTCAATTACTCATAGTTCCTAGTACACTATTTTTTTTATACTTTTATGAACTTTTTTTTGTCAAGAGCCTTCACTAAGTATCAAAACATTTATTACATTTATTTATTCAATTAAATCGTAGTTCCTAGTGCACTTTTTTTGGACCTTTTATTCACTTACTTTTTTGTCAAGATCCTTCACTAAGTGTCAATACATTTTCTCCTTTTTTTTATTTAATTGATCATAGTTCCTAGTGCACTTTTGGGGGGAATTGTATTTATTTTTTATGTTGTTCAGAGCCTTCACTAAGTATTTTTTATTGTTCAGAGCCTTCACTAAGTATTTTTATATGGTTCAGAGCCTTCACTAAGTATTTTTATATGGTACAGAGCCTTCACAAAGTATTTTTATATGGTTCAGAGCCTTCACTAAGTATTTTTATATGGTTCAGAGCCTTCACAAAGTATTTTTATATGGTTCAGAGCCTTCGCTAAGTATTTTTATGTTGTTCAGAGCCTTCACTAAGTATTTTCATGTGGTTCAGAGCCTTCACTAAGTATTTTTTATTGTTTAGAGCCTTCACTAAGTATTTTTGTTGTTCAGAGCCTTCACTAAGTATTTTTATATGGTTCAGAGCCTTCACTAAGTATTTTTATGTTGTTCAGAGCCTTCACTAAGTATTTCTATATGGTTCAGAGCCTTCACTAAGTATTTTTATATGGTTCAGTGCCTTCACTAAGTATTTCTATATGGTTCAGAGCCTTCACTAAGTATTTTTAGGTTGTTCAGAGCCTTCACTAAGTATTTTTATGTTGTTCAGAGCCTTCACTAAGTATTTTTATGTGGTTCAGAGCCTTCACTAAGTATTTTTTATTGTTCAGAGCCTTCACTAAGTATTTTTATATGGTTCAGAGCCTTCACTAAGTATTTTTATATGGTTCAGAGCCTTCACTAAGTAGTTTTATGTTGTTCAGAGTCTTCACTAAGTATTTTTATGTGGTTCAGAGCCTTCACTAAGTATTTTTATGTGGTTCAGAGCCTTCACTAAGTATTTTTATATGGTTCAGAGCCTTCACTAAGTATTTTTATATGGTTCAGAGCCTTCACTAAGTAGTTTTATGTTGTCCAGAGCCTTCACTAAGTATCAAAACCTTTTTTCCTTTCATCATTTAATTAATCATAGTTCATAGTGCACTTTTTATGAGGGACTTTTATTTTATTATTTTCAAGAGCCTCCAGTAAGTATCAAATGCACACAAAAAAAAACCTATCTACACGAACATGAAAAACATCTGAACGATATATACAGGTAAACACACCCTTACTTTACCTGTAGAAATCCAACGAAAGTATTAGAGAAGGTAAGGAAAAAGTAATTGAACGGATACGTGTATAGAGGGAATATAAAAAGGAGGAAGGAAGGAAATAGAAGGAAGAAAGAAGTAAGTAAATACGGGATACGTGAATAGCGAGAAGGAAAAAAATTAAGGGAAACGTGAAATTGAAAGTTAAATTGAATGGCTGAATGAAGAACCGATATTTTTAGGACTCAAAGATTGCTATTCTAGTAATTTTAATCAACCCTTCATCCTCTCTCTCTCTCTCTCTCTCTCTCTCTCTCTCTCTCTCTCTCTCTCTCTCTCTCTCTCTCTCTCTCTCTCTCTCTCTCTCTCTCTCTCTCTCTCTCTCTCTCTCTCTCTCTCTCTCTCTCTCTCATATGGGCGTATTATTTTAATTGGCTGATCTATTGCTCTAAGTATGTCATCTTTTGGACGACTTTTTGCCTCATAAACACCCACACTCACCCCCATCCTACCTCCCCCCCTCACACTCACACCCACACCCACACACACACACCACACACACACACACACACACATAGAAAAACGATGGATTTTTCAGCTAAGTTAATTCACTGACACTCTATTAAGTCTAGTAGTAGTAATAGTAGTAGTAGTAGTAGTAGTAGTAGTAGTAGTAGTAGTAGTAGTAGTAGTAGTAGTAGTAGTAGTAGTAGTAGTAGTAGTAGTAGTAGTAGTAGTAGCAGTAGTAGTAGTGCCTTTAATGATTGACAACAGCCCAGTGCATCACCAACAGGCAAAGTAAAACTGAAATTAGCGACTAACGAGCAAAGTAATGAGGTTCACTGAAGGTTTATTCCCAGAGGAGGGCAGGGAGGAGAGGCAAGGGAGGATACAAAGGAATACAAAGGAAACACAAACAGCAACAGACCGATAGGTCCTTACAAGACTGTTTGCTTTAACTACACTACACTAACTAGATAATAAGAGAGAAAGGATAGGAAGTAGAAGGCTCCTCCTCACCCACCCATCCCTCCAGCCGAAGTTGGCCGGAAAAGAAGTGATACCATGCAATATAGAAAAACTGCATGGAATTTGTGAGGAAAGTTGAAAGCTGTAATCTATGGCTAACTACTACTAGTTTGTGGGGGTAGGTTTAGTGCTTGATAGATAGGTCATGTTATGTGTGTTTTGTAATGGTGTGAACACAGTGTGGAGGTTCAAGGGTGGTGCGGCAGCCTTGCCTGGCGCTTTCTTGGGAGGCAGCAGTCAATCAGGCCCCAGCTCCGTTCAATCCACTGCGGATTGTGTACTTTCCATGTAGGACGCCGTACACTTCAATGCCTCCTGCAGCAGTGACCCTGGTACCTTAATCCCGATGGTGGTCACTAACTGTCAGGACCCTAACTGAACCACAGCCCGTCACAGGTCGAGAGTAGTAGTGGTAACCGTTAACTCGGGGCTATCTGTGTGTGTTATGAGGTCTAATGTAGTGTTGGTGTAGGCTCAGTGTGGAAGTTCACGGGTGGTGCGGCAGCCTTGCCTGGCGCTTTCTTGGGAGGCAGCAGTCAATCAGGCCCCAGCTCCGTTTCAATCCACTGCGGTAGTGCACTTTCCAAGTAGGACGCCGTGCACTTCAATGCCCCCTGCAGCAGTGACCCCTGGTATATAAATCCCGATGGTGGTCACTAACTGACAGGGCCCTTACTGAACCACAGCCCGTCACAGGTCAAAAGTTGTAGTAGTGACCGTTTACTCGGGATGAAGGGAAGGAAGGGAGAAGGAGGAAGCGGAAGGGTAGGTATGGAAAATAATATACTCTTGAAATAGTGAGATTCTGAACATATTTAACCATGAGGAGTAAAGATAAGGGAAGGGAGGAAATTGAGAGAGTAGAACAATTTAAAGGTGACATGGGGAAGTAAGGTAAAATGGTAGGAAGAGAAAAGTAACAATGACAACAATGGACATTAGATAGGAACAACAAGAACAACAAGATATTAGGAAAACTTATGTACCTGAATTTTTCTGGAACCGATCTGATAATAATACGTTTATTATGTTAAGCCCTTGAGACCCAGAACGTAATTTCCATTGTAATTTACCTATCATTAGACGATTTTTAGTGAATATATGTAATATTTTATGGATATGACCTGTTTAGTATCCTTGTCCACTAACTAATTTGGTATATTCCCCTACTTTTCGTAATGTTATGGCTCGACAACATACGATTTTTTATAGCAAAGGAAAGATCTGGGCGTGAAGAGGTTAATGCAAAGCAAAAATATTGTAATACTGCACCAGCTAGTATCATCATTTTGTTTTTATTGTCATATTCAAAATGTACAGATTACCGAGAGGAACAAAGATGTACACAGAAAATTATATATATTTTAGTATGGGAAAGAACGGAGCTGTTCCATACTTTTGTAACAAAACTCTGAACAATGAATAGTTTTCAGCTTCAGTTACAGTTCAGTTCAGTTTCGGACGCACACACACACACACACACACACACACACACACACACACACACACACACACACACACACACACACACACACACACACACACACACATGACCCTTCGCACAGCACTGTTTCAAGATAAAAGCAACATTACGGTAATACATTTTTACTGAAATTTGCGGGAAAATGTGACAGACTGTACGGCTCACAGTAAGAGTGGAAAGCAAAATCATAACAAAGTCTGAACAAGCATCAAAATTGAAAAATAAATTAAACATGTCTAACAAGAAGAGGAGAATGAAGAAATCCTTTTTTTTTCTCTCTCTCAACTTAATTCATACTCTGCAAAATCTTTGATATTTGCAAGTAAAAAAAATGATCATACGAAAAGTAAACTTCAGAGAGCTAAATCATAAGAGAGAGAGAGAGAGAGAGAGAGAGAGAGAGAGAGAGAGAGAGAGAGAGAGAGAGAGAGAGAGAGAGAGAGAGAGAGAGAGAGAGAGAGAGAGAGAGAGAGAGAGAGAGAGAGAGAGAGAGAGAGAGAGAAATCAATCTTTCTAGGCTTAAAATAGAGAAAAAGTGACGCAGTGTTGAACAAAGACAAGAATTTCATGTCACTAAGAAAACAAAGCAAAACAAATAAATACCAATTATATAAATAAATAAAATAAATATAAATACATGTAAATAGAGATGGGAATTAATTAATAGAGGCACCACCAATATCGAGCCAATCAAGAACGTATCAAATCATAGGCATAAAAAAACTAATACATATCTGAGCCTGTTAGATGTTAAAAAGAGATACGGGAAAAAACTACAGGGCTTGCATCGGTATTTGAATCATTCCTGCTCACTATTTTTTTTATTAACCGAGGGCGCAAAAAAAGGGGAAACATATAAAGGGGAAGAGGAAGAGTTTGAAAATAAGGAGAGTTTCTATATTGACAGAATCTTTGTATTACATTTCCCCTCAAATCAAACTCAGACAATTGTAGGAAAATTTAAAAGTTATATATTTAGATGTAATTGGATATTTATAAGGAGTTGTACAGATTGATTAAATAAGGAAAATAAGGAGATTTTCTATATTGATGGAATCTGTTTAAGCCCTTCACGCCCAGATCTTTCCTTTGCTATATAAAATCGTCTGATGTTAGCCATAAAATTACGAAAAGTATCATAATATATATCAAATTAGCTAGTGGACATGGATATTAAACAGGTCATCTGTATAAAATATTGCTTATATTCACTAAAAATTGTC
>JACEEZ010013456.1:97500-127500 GCA_016584305.1 Chionoecetes opilio | reverse complement strand
GAGTCATTACTAACACGTATTAATCTGTCCTTCACTTCATGCGTTCAGTACTTGTTTTAAACCATGATCGAAGTTGTAGAATTTAGTTCAAATTTAGTTAGTAGTAGAATCTAAGTACTACTATTTATAAGATCATGAGTTAAACATACGGACAGTTCCTATTCAGTTTCCATTCAGACCTACTCAAACAGAGATAGTTCAATTTCATGGTTATCGGGACACAATACACAGCCAAACAAATGTCTCTATGCCAAGCCTCATACAAGTAAACACAGCCATCAAGCCGTCAAGGAAAAAATAATAGCCTACAGGCGCTTCCCGCAAAAAACCCAAAACCCCGGACAACCGAAGACCGAAACCCCCAAAAACCGCAAACCAACAAAAACCCCCCGGGCCCCCGAAACCCGGACAACCAGAAAAAACCCCAAAAAGCCCCGGGGAAAAACCCCGGGAAAAAAAGGGAAAAAAAAAAAAAAAAAAAAAAAATTTGGACAAACCCTGAAATATTTCCTTTTTTTCCGGCCCAAACCCCTGGGAAACCCCCTACGGCTTTTTCCCCAAACCCTTTTTGAAATTTTTTAAGTTTTTGAAAAACCGAAAAGATCAATGAAAAAATTTTTGGGGATTCTTAATTTTTCCAAACCATCATTTTCCTTTTCCCAAAATCCATCTACATTTCCCTTTTTTCCTATAACCCCAAAAATTTCCTTATTATCCGACGTTTTCCCATGATCTTGAAATTTTTCAATTTTTGTAGCTAATATTTTTTAAAATCAAAAAAACCGGACACCCCCTTTTTCCCCCGATTTCCCCCCTTTTCCCCCTTTAACCCGAAATCCCCAAAAATTTTTTGGCACCCCCTACAATCCGGGCCCCAAATTAAAAAAAAAAAACCCCCAACCCAAAACCCCCGCCAAAAAAAAATTTTAAAAACCCCCCCCCCCCCCTTGAAACCCGGTTTTTACCCCGAATTCCCCCCTATTTTCCCCCGGGGTTTTTCTTTGGCCATTTCCCCGGGCCCCAAAAACCCGGTTTTTCCAAAAAGGGGTCCCGTTAACCCCCCCTTCCTTGAAAACCCCCAAAAAACCCCCTAAAAAAACCCCCAAAAGGGAAAAAAACCCCAAAAAAAATCCCCTTTTTCCCCCAAATTTTTCTTTTTTTCGGGGATTTTTTATAATTCTTTGCAAATTTTTCCAAGGCTTTCCCCGGACTTTCCCCCAAATTCCCCTTATCCTTTGGACTTTTCTTACTTTCTTGTGTTCCCCAGGTTTTTTCCCCAATTTCCAAAACCCCGGCTTCCTAAAAAACCCCGAAGACCCGGAAATCCTTTAAACATTTTCCCCCGGGATTCCCCCTGACATTCCCCCCTGAAAATTTTCCCCCCGATTTTCCCCCCCGGGAAAAAATTTCCCCCGAACCCCCCAAACCCCCCCCCCCCCCCTTTTCCCCCTGAATTTTCCCCCGGGAAATTTTCCCCCCCCTTTGGGGAAACCCCCTAATTTCCCCCCCGGGGACTTTTCCCCCCTGAAAATTTTCCCGGGAATACCCCCCCCCGACTTTTCCCCCCCGGCCCCAAAAACCCCCCCCCTGAAGTTTCCCCCCGGCATTTTCCCCCGGTTTCCCCTGGACATACCCCCCCAAAAATTCCCCCCTGGACATATTCCCCCGAATTTTCCCCCCCTATATTTTTCCCCCCCGGTTTTCCCCCCCGTTCCCCCTTTTTTCCCCCCTTTCCCGTTCCCCCCTAAATTTCCCCCCTTTCCCCCTGGACAATTTATCCCCAATTTCCCCCCTGGCCCCCCCCTTTTCCCCCCGGTTTTCCCCCAAATTTTCCCCCCTATTTTCCCCCCCGGACATACCCCCCGAAAATTTTCCCCCCTGAAATTTCCCCCCCGGACATTTTCCCCCCCATCCCCATATTCCCCCTGAAAATTCCCCCCTATCCCTAAAAAAATAAATACACAAATTTCAAGTATAAAAACCATGGTAAGGGGGGGGTTATTGCTGCGAGGGAACAGAGTTTAAAATTTACCTGCGCTACAAATACACATACAAAACACCTGCATATTCCTATCACCATCAAACTTTAATACAAAAATAATAAAATAAAAGAAAATTTAAAAAATAAATAAAAAAAAATAAAAAACTTTCAGACTATTCGCAGGCTTCATATACTCCCCATAATACAAAAAAATGAAACGGCTTCTCCATTTTGTTTATAGTAATACTAACCTTATGTTTTCTAGCCGCAAAACCGCCCTGGGGGGATTTTTTGGGTAGCCCTCCGTGGGCTTTGGGGGCCTTTGGGGGCCCCCCCCAAAACGGACTCTCCAATAGCCCCTTTAATTTCCTGAAAACAGGGGAAAATTATGTATTCCCCCCACCCATCCACTCACCCCTTTCCCCCACCCCCCCCCCCATTTACTCACCCATTCCCCTCCCCCCACCATTCACTCCCCATTCCCATCACCACACACCCTTATCCCCTTAATACCCCCCCAATTCCCTAATAAACCCCAAATACCCCCAAACCCCAAAAAAAAATTAAAAATTACCACCCATTACCATCCACCCTAAATAATTTCAATTCTTTGAAAACCCACTTTTTTTTAAATTTCGAATGGGGGTTAAAAAAAAAAAAAAAAAAAAGGATGGACACTCATAAATGGGCTTAAAAATTCCCCCGGTCGAGGTTCAAAAATTGGGCCTATGAGGTGTTGCGCCACGGGGGGCGGAACCTATCCACAACCCCCACACACAAACAGCAGCAGACGACGACAGACAGACACACTTTCGCTTATATTATTATAGATTTTCCTAATTAAGTTTGGGAAAACAAAATAATGTGTGAGAAAAACAACATTCCCGTCCTTATGTTCAATATCCTGTGTTACTCTAAGCCAACCACAACTTGTACTAAAACTATTATCACTGTCAATAGCCGACAAACACACATTATCAAAACTTTGAACACGGAACCCAAGCCTGCCATTATCCCACGACAGCCATACCGACAGGACTGTACACCACACGCGCCTTCCTTCCTCCTACAGGTGAGAAAATACCTCATTCCGGCCAAGGCTTCAACGTAAAAAATATATACATATGAAAAATATATAAAAAAGTTGAGAAAATTTGGGCTCGTTCACGCATTTTTTTTTTTTTTTTATTTAAGTTTGCGAGTTTTTTTAGTTTTTTTTTAGCTTGTTTTTTTCTGCTATTTTGATTTTGTCAGTAAACAAGACTGGCCAAGGGGGAAAAAAATGAAGTATAAAGTCTGCTCAGTTGCCAGTCCCTATAAAAAAGACAGTAAGAGGACTGGCCAAGGGCAATAAAGAAAAAAAGTAACAAAAATTCCGCTTAGTTGCCAGTCTCTATATTGAAGACAGTAAGAGGACTGGCCAAGGGCAAAAAAAAAAAAGTAAAAAGTCCGTTCAGTTGCCAGTCTCTATATTGAAGACAGTAAGAGGACTGGCAAAAAAAAGGGCAAAGGGCAAGGGCAAAACAAAAAAAGGGCAAAGGGCAAGGGCAAAACAAAAAAAGGGCAAAGGGCAAGGGCGAAACAAAAAGGGGAAGGGGAAGGGGAAAAAAAAAAAAGGCAAACAGGGCCCCCAAAAAAACGGGGGGAGGGGAAAAAAAAAAAAGGGGGGAAAAAGCCCTTTAGTTTTCCCCCCTTTATAAAACAAAGAACGAAAGGTGGGGGGGCCAACAGGGTTGTGGTTCAAAAAACAAAATTTCCAAAAAAGATTGTGGTTAAAAATTCCAGTGGGGCTTTTCCCCGAACTTTCTTTTGTGAACGAAAACCCTTTTTTTTTGGTGTTTTGAGTTTTTGAATAAATTGCCACCGTTTCTGTCGCAAATCACTTTTTTTTTTTTTTTTTTTTTTTTTTTTTTTACATTTTGCCTTAGCGCCTGTAGGCAGTGGTGACCCAGGGCTCGGATGGGAGGCTCTGGAGGTTCGCTTGAGGGCTGTGATGGTTGGTCTCTCCCGTGGTGGCACAGGCAGAATTTTATAGTGATCGCCTGTGATTAGGGGGCTCATGCCGCCCCCCTGTGTCCTCCGATGCACTCGCAATCGAAGGTAGAGTTGATGGGCAGGGCATGTGGGTGTTCTTAGGCCACTCCACGGTGCAGGAAGGGTTTGGTTTTCTTCGGGGATCGAAATCGGGTCACCGAGAACGCCAGTCGGAGACGCTAACCACTCCGCTACCGCCTCCCCGCTACTTGTGTGTGTGTGTGTGGTGTGTGTGTGTGTGTGTGTGTGTGTGTGTGTGTGATTTGCAACAAAAATTCCAAAAAAACAAATTGAACCTACCCGAACATATACTTAACCTAACCTAACCTTTACCTAAAAAAATAATAAAAAAAAAAAAAAAAAATTGCGACAGAAACGGTTAGCAGATTAAATTAAAACACATCAAAACTCACCAGAAAAAATTAGTTTCGTCCACCAAAGTGAATTCGGTGTTCATCTGGAATAATACCGATAAAAGTGATGGAAATAATACCTCCATTACCCCTTCAGTTAACACTCCACACATCTGTCTCGAGAGGATAGAATAGCTAATCCCTCTATTGTTTTCCTTCTCATTCACGAGGGTCTTACGTTGTCACCTCACCACAGAGACAGAGAGGAAGGAAGATAAAAGACAGGGACAAAATAGCAATGAAGGAAATAGACAAATTGATAAATATAAGACATTGCACTGCAGGGAAACAGTTGTGAAAAAATTATACAACGACGATAAGAACAACAATAATAATAATAGTGCTAAAGTAACATAGAGAAATAATATAGTAATGAAAGAAAGAAAAGTGTAGGGGGGAAGAGGAAAGTAAGAGGAAGAAGATATTGGGGTGATATTTGTTTGAAAATAAGAATATTGAAGAAACAAAAAGAACGATCCATAGTTTTTGGATAATGAAGGAAAGGAAAAAGGAAAAAGGAAAACCAAATGGATAAAATAAGAAATAAAAGAAGACAACACAAACAAACAAACTAAACTAACTAACAAACCAAGTGCAAACTAAAGACGAGAAGAAACACATTATGGAGTGCCTATGAAAAAAAAATAAAAAAAAAGATGAGAAGTGAAATGAATGAAAAAAAATGAAAAAAAGTTCCCGACCCACAACTGAACTGAATAATAACAATAATAATAATAATAATAATAATAATAATAATAATAATAATAATAATAATAATAATAATAATAATAATGATAGAAGGATACTGTATCAGCGGCGTAGGATGACCGATATTTTTTGTTTCCGGTTTCGATTTCCTTTCAAAGTGATGAGAATAGTGATGAGGGTAACCGAATCGAAGGCAAAGGAAGATGAGAGACAAAGCAATGAAAATATAAAGGGCCACAAAATAACTCAATAAACGTAATGCAAGACACGAAGGCAGAGAGATATTAAGAGAGGAAAGAATAAAGGGAAGAGAGATGAAGAAAAAAGAAAGGAAGTAAATGAGAAGAAGAGAGAGAGAGAGAGAGAGAGAGAGAGAGAGAGAGAGAGAGAGAGGAGAGAGAAGAGAGAGAGAGAGAGAGAGAGAGAGAGAGAAGGAGAAGAGAGAGAGAGAGAAGGATGAGGAGAGAGAGAGAGATAGAGAGAGAGAGAGAGAGAGAGAGAAGGAAATAAAGAGAAATGAGAAGATAAAAAACAGAGAAAGGAAGAAAAATGAAAGAAGAGAGTAGAAACAGAGAAGAGAGAGAGAGAGAGATGGAGAGAGAGAGAGAAGGAGAGAGAGAGGAGAGAGAGAGAGAGAGAGAGACGAGAGAGAGATAGAGAGAGAGATGAATAGAGATGAGAAAGGAAATAAAGAGATGAGACGATAAAAAACCCAATAAAGTGAAGGTAAATGAAAGGTGAGAGAAGAGATTAGTAATGAGAGAGAGAGAGAGAGGCTGAGAGAGAGAGAGAGAGATGAGAGAGAGAGAGGAGAGTGACCTATATACGTAGATTTCCCTCCTTTTACTTTTTTCCCTTCTTCCTTCTCTTTTCATTACGAAGCGAGGTGAGAATGAAAAATATGACACCCACACACCCACACCCACACACACACACACCTACACACACACACACACACACACAGCTTTCAAAACGTAACAAAGAGCTGCTGCCTGAGATACAACGTAGCCTCGGGAGCAGCAACGATCCTGCTAGGGAGTGTTCCGCGGCGTGGCAAAAATCTCCTTATTACAACCTTCAACCTCAACAACCACGCTCTTTTCTCTGTCTCTCTTCATTGTCTTCTTCCTCTATCTCTCTTCTCTCTCTCTCTCTCTCTCTCTCTCTCTCTCTCTCTCTCTCTCTCTCACATCTTTTTTCTGTTTCTATCATTGTCTAGTATTGTTAATTCTCTCTCTCTCTCTCTCTCTCTCTCTCTCTCTCTCTCTCTCTCTCTCTCTCTCTCTCTCTCTCTCTCTCTCTCTCTCTCTCTCTCTCTCTCTCTCTCTCTCATCTTTTTTCTGTTTCTATCATTGTCTAGTACTGTTAATTCTCTCTCTCTCTCTCTCTCTCTCTCTCTCTCCTCTCTCTCTCTCTCTCTCTCTCTCTTCTCTCTCTCTCTCTCTCTCTCTCTCTTCTCTCTCTCTCTCTCTCTGAAATGTTCGAATGGAAGTCTTGTTTTATTACAGATTGTTAATTGTTTTTGTTGTTGTTGTTGTTGTTGTTCCTTTATTTTTTATCATACTGGTTGTGTTTTGAATGTGTTTGGTTGTGTTTCGTGCTGTCTTAGTTGTTGGCGGCAAATAAAAGTATTTCATTTTTTTTCTATTTCGTAAATTATATTGTGACGAATTGTTTTGTTTTTCTCTCTCTCTCTTTCTTCTCGTATTCGGCAGGGATTTTGTTTGTTGTGTGTTTTTGTCTTGCGTGTATCAAGCTGTTCCTGTGGTGACATACGGACGGTGACGCTGTGAGTTTGTTGATTCCTGGCGTGAGATAGGAAAGTATAGAGATGGGATAGAGAAAAATAGCATATAGATAAGATAGTAATAGTATATAGAAAAGATAGTATAGAGAAAAGTATAAGAGAAAAGTATAAGTATATAAGAGAAAGTATAGAGATAGGAAAGTATAGAGATGGGATAGAGAAAAATAGCATATAGATAAGATAGTAATAGTATATAGAAAAGATAGTATAGAGAAAAGTATAAGAGAAAAGTATAAGTATATAAGAGAAAGTATAGAGATAGGAAAGTATAGAGATGGGATAGAGAAAAATAGCATATAGATAAGATAGTAATAGTATATAGAAAAGATAGTATAGAGAAAAGTATAAGAGAAAAGTATAAGTATATAAGAGAAAGTATAGAGATAGGAAAGTATAGAGATGGGATAGAGAAAAATAACATATAGATAAGATAGTAATAGTATATAGAAAAGATAGTATAGAGAAAAGTATAAGAGAAAAGTATAAGTATATAAGAGAAAGTATAGAGATAGGAAAGTATAGAGATGGGATAGAGAAAAATAGCATATAGATAAGATAGTAATAGTATATAGAAAAGATAGTATAGAGAAAAGTATAAGAGAAAAGTATAAGTATATAAGAGAAAGTATAGAGATAGGAAAGTAAGGAAACATGAAACCAAAGACTTGACTCACACACAGATGCACGTCACGCAATTCTCTTATAGTGTTCCCTGATTCGTCCTGAGTTTCCCTACCATCTTTTATAAACTTCTACCGTCAATAACACTAAAGTCGCCACACTGCACTAATGTCGCCAGGCGCCATATATTACGAATTTCACCAATAAAGTATCACTACAGTCTTGTATGTGCCACGGAAGAGGCATACACAGTAGTTTGTATCATGTACCTGTCTTCAGTGGCACATAGAAGTCTGCAGTAATGATAAAATTCGTAATATATGGCGCCTGGCGACATTAGTGCAGTATGGCAACTATAGTGTTATTGAGGGTAGGCCTACATGTAGTACGTGCCCACCTGCATACAAGCACGTCAAGATGTGAATACACTGGCATTATTAACTCGACAGGTCCCATGGTGTAATGGTTAGCACTTTGGACTCTGAATCCAACAATCCGAGTTCGAGTCTCGGTGGGACCTGAAGTGTTTTAGTGAAGGGAAACATGAGAGACAAGTCGGGGCGAAAGGAGTGACCCTCTTCATGATAAAAATATAGCAACTCTCTTCATGGTAAAAAATCTATGTTGGGACAAGTGGTGATGATGCTAATTATGTCCAGAGTGTGTGCCAGTGGTCGGCGTGTGGGAGTGTGTTTGAGACAGTTGAAAGCAAGATCTATAGACATTTAATAGATTTGATAGTACGTCTATTAATCTTGGTTGAAAGACCATTGGATAAATGTAGATATAGATACGGGACCGCACAAGTGTAGCTCAGGCCCTGTAAAACACAACTAAATAAATACAACTAGGTAAATACACACACACATGTCCGCTTGGCTCAGTGGTCGAAAAGTGTGCAGGGCCATTCTGTGTTCGCGCGTTCGATCCCCGTTCGCTCCATGGGTTTTTACTGACAAATGCGGGCGGTTACTGTTCCCCATGAGCAAAGGGATGGGGACATGTGTGGTGTGTGAGGTCCCAGCATTACTGCATTACCCAAAGATCGGTCTCTATAAGGTCTATGCTCTTTCCTGGAGGGTAATAGTAGGAGATCGCGTGTCCAGTGCTTAAATCAGGCCGTGGGTGAATGACTGACAGATAGACAGACAGACGGACAAGTACACTTTTCCCTTATGCTGTTTTTCTCTTTCCTTTTAAATTTCTTTCTTTTTACAGTAAAGTTGAACGCAGACTTTTCTGTCCTTTCACCCCGTGTTTCCATGGATGCCAGATTAGCATGAACTACCAGGGGGAAGGGGGGGGGGAGCAGGGAAGGGGGAAGAGGAGGGAAGGAGGAGGGGGAGGGGGAGGGGGAGGGGAAGAGTGTGGGCTGCCGGGGAGGGGAGGAAAGAGGGAATGATGAGAAGGAGAAAAGAGAAGGAAGGGAGGAAAGGAGGGAAAGGGCACAGGGAGGAAAGGAGGGAAAGGGCACAGGGAGGGAAAGGGAGGGAAAGGGCACAGGGAGGGAAAGGAGGAAAGGGCACAGGGAGGAAAGGAGGGAAAGGGCACAGGGAGGGAAAGGGAGGGAAAGGGCACAGGGAGGGAAGGTGAGGAACCGAGTCAAGTAATGGAGTGAGACTAATGGTTACACACACACACACACACACACACACACACACACACACACACACACACACACACACACACACACACACAACACACACATACACACACACACACACTCTCTTGTTTCTTGTTTCTCTTGTTTGTTTTGTTTAGAGGATAATGCCTCAGAGCCATAGTGATCTACCGCTGCTGCATATTAGTGTTGGCCGAAGGGGAGGGGGGGGTTTACAAACCCCCGGCTGGCACCCGGTACCCATTCACTGCTGGGTGGACAGGGGCTAGGGATTTAAGAAAGACCACCCATCTATCTTTCGCTCCGCCCGGGGAACGAACCCGGGACTTCTCGGTTGTAAGCCGAGCGTGCTAACCACTACACTACGGAGTTCACACACACACACACACACACACACACACACACATACACACACACACACACACACACACACACACACACACACACACACACATACAAACACACACACACACTTTTACTTATTTTTCTATCTATTTTCTTATAAATTCCTATAATCCTTTAAACCTCGCACTGTTAAAAAAAAAATGTAAACAACCAAAAAAAAAGCTTCATTAAACTTTTCAAAATCAATAAACTTTAAACTTTCTCATCACCAAAGAGAAATAATATGAGATCAACATTCTTACCTCAATCAATGTCTTCCTTATCTCTCCTTATCGCTCTGTGTCACCGGTTCTCGTACATCCATAGGCGCTAAAACTCCACAAAAAAAAAACACTCACAAACACACGATAGTAGGAAATAGTTCCCCCTACATTTCCATAACGATAAAGACACGATTTGGGGTCAATAGACTAAACAGGTGCTTCGATATGTCTCTCTTGCCTTTTATAGAGTTCAGACAGTAATCGGTAACAGTTTTGAAGCTTTCACGTCACCATCACTCCTTTGAGCCTATGTCATCAGGGCAGCGACACCCCTCTCTCATACCTGCCGTCCCGCCGAGAGGGAATCGGTTACTGGGACATATGCACCCACGTTGCCTACACCTGGCGCCGCGGTCTCCGTTTTCTTTCATGCGCCAAGGAAAAATGTGAACTGCAAAGGGGGGACAAAAGAGGAATTGGAACGCCTTTAGTAACTGCTTTTTGAGGGTTGGGAAAAGTTTTGACGTTAATAGTTAACCCCTTCACACCCAGATCTTCCTTTGCTACATAAAATCATCTGTTGTTAGCCATAAAATTACGAAAACTGACTTAATATACCAAATTAGCTAGTAGACAAGGGTACTAAACACGTCATATCTATAAAATATTGCTAATATTCAATAAAAATCGTCTAATGGTAGCTAAATTACAATGAAAATTACGTTCTGGGTCTCAAGGGGTTAAGACACAAAAATATATACTTCAATGGGTAACGAAAAAAGAATTGGAACGCTTTAGTATAGTTAGGTTATAGTACTTTTTGAGGGTTAGGATAATCTTGGCGTTGTTAATAAAGTTAAAACATATAAAATATCAACTTCAATGGGGAGACAAAATAAGAATTGGAACCCTTTAGTCAGTACTTTTCGAGGGTTGGGATAATTTTGACGTTTTTAATAAAGACGACAAGTATAATTCTATCAGACTTCCTTGCTAGCTGAATTGATTTAAAGTGACGTGATGAAGATAAAGGTGACAGGAATGAGAGAAGTGAGATGTGTGGGGAATAATGACAACGAAGAAGAGGAGGAAGACGAATAATAGGAGAAGGAGGAGGAGGAGAGGAAGAGGAGGAGGGAGGAGGAGGAGGAGGAGGAGGAGGACTAAGAGAGGAGGAGGAAGGCACGGAGGAGTCTAAAAGGATGAAGAGAAGGAGGTAGAGGGCGGGAAGGTTTGGGATAAGGAGGAGCTCAGGATAAGCCTCTTACACAACACTGTAGAGTATGAATGTTCTCCTCCCTTCACTGCAAAGACGCAAAGCCGACATCTAATTACAACGAGGGACGTGAGAGGCGGCATGAAATATATCTACTGTGGCCTTAAAAAAAAAAAAAAAAAAAAAAAAAAAAAAAAAAATCCTCGGTAAAGTTGCTGACGAATAGTTTTCTTCATTGGATCTGTCTTTATATTACAAAACCATTTTTTTTATCATATAAGTCAACCCAAGGGTAAAGTTTGAGCTCGGAAATATTGTGGTGATGGCAATACTATCTGACAAAGGTGTGTTAGCCTTGGAAAATTATAGAAATAGAACGCTATAGTAAACTGTTTATAATTCTTTAAGGCAATACTTTCAATGGTATATCTACATAAACTAATTTCGATAATAACTATAACACAATCAACAATGATGATAATAATAGTGATGATTATAATGATAATAATACTAATAACAATAATACTGTACCTAATATAATTATAATGATAATAATGTGAAGAAGAACTACAACAACAACGAGGTATTTCTGCACGATCACGCCATCAAACTGATCTCAACAAAAATTCTACACTGCATAGTATACTCTCTGTACTTGAAATTCGAATGTTGAAGTGCGCGCGTGTGTGTATAGTAAGTATATATGTACTTATATATTATATATGTATAAAATTCATACTTATTCCGATGGTAAGTGGAAAAAAATATTATAATGAAAGATGAAAGGCAAGAAACAACAACAATCAACAAAAACACAACCAGAAATTATGCGCGTAGTCACCGCGGCCCCCTGGGAGGCACAGGAGACTGTGAAGCACCAATTGACTGTAATTGATACAAGAATTCTGTTAATTTACACGAGGAAAATACAGTCATAGATAGAAAGTTTGCGCGTAGTCCGCTCAGCCGAGCGTGCAGTGTGGTGAGGCGGTCTCCAGGACGCCCCCCAGCGAGGCGATGAGCTCCGGCAGGCGGGGTCTCTGGGTGGGACACTGGGCTGTGGCCTGGACACCGAGCCGCCCTAGCAGGTGCTTCACCCTCGATTGACGTTCAAAACACCTGGCAAAGGTAACTATCATGTATCCCAACGAGAACACGTCACACGCGGCGGTGCAGGGCCCGCCGGCCACCAACTCCGGCGCCAGGAAGCGGTGCTCCTCCCAGCGCAAGCTCCCTGGCGCGAAGATGGCTTGTCCCAGGTAGCTGCTGTTCCCCAGGTCTATCAGGCAGGCCATAAAGCTGCCGTCAGGACCCTCCCGCACCACCACATTGTCGCTCTTGATGTCGTTGTGAGCGATGCGGCGGGTGTGGAGGGCGGCCACGGTGGAGCACACCTGCACCAGGGCACTCACCACCGTCTGGTCGGAAACGCGGCGCGGCCGCTTCATTAATTCATTCAGTGGGATGGGACCGTTAAATGAGGTGACGAGGGCGGGAGGGTCCATGACAACGCCGTACAGGTGCGGGATCCCGGCGATGCCCGAGGCTCTGGCCAGGAGGGCAGCCTCGTACACCAGCTCCCCGAGTTCCAGGTCGAGGGAGAGGTGTCTGGAGGGCAGCATCTGCTTCACCACCACCTCCACCTCGCCCTGGCTGGTGGTCATGGTGGCCTTGAGGCAGAACGCGTGGCTCCCCTGCCCGATCTGCTTCCCGCTGACGGGGCAGCAGGCCAGCACCGGCACCTTGTGCTTGGCGCAGGTGGTGAGCGCCTGGCCCAGGAAAGTAGAGTTTTTCAGTTCTTCAGTTTGACTCATTGTTATTGTTTTAATAATATAATCATCATTTAGAAAATAGTTCGTACAACTCCTTCCCTCAACATAAGGTTACTAGGCAAGAGTTTGTTAGTTTTGTTTTCTATATTTTCTATTATTTTGTTACAGCTGCTTTTGTTACTGTTGCTGCTGCTTTATAATACTTTTTAATTTGTTCCACACCGATAACAATGTCCTCTTGGTTTTCTCTTGTTTGGCATGTTTTTTTTATTGAATAGAAGGAATATTTCTAAAATGTTTTTTCAGGTAGGGTTGTTGAAGGCTTGGACCTGTGTTCCTGTGTTCCTGTAATCCTGGACAGTGCAGCAGGAACTGTTGTTAGCCTTCATTTTCATATTTGCATACTGGGCAAATTGTTTCATCTTTTTTGTATTTTCCTCTTCAGCCTAGGTTTATTAAGCTTGTTTGTTCTTGCTTGTAATAATAAATCAGAAGCTATTGTGTTGTCGTAGATTAACGTTTCTCTCAATTTCATGAGAGGGAGGGGCATAAGAGGGGAAACCAGGTAAAGGAACCTGAACAGGAATAAAAACTGAGCTGTCGGTAGAACTGCTTCAATAAAAACATTATAATGAAAAAGACCACAACGCGAGCATAGCGTCAATTTTTTCCATAGTCTTCCCTAACTATCGTTATTTCTATCTTCAAAATATCAGAAAACAGGAATTTTAGATAGGTAACTATAAGAAACTGCCTATGATGATAATAACTGAAACTAAAAATGAGAATGAAAAGGAAGACAGTTTAAAAGCTCCCTTCACAAGTCACACATTCCATAATTGAACCACGATAGCGCCACCAATTTTATTATTGACGCTATCGTGAAATTTGACCACGATAAACGCAGACCACGATAGCCTCACAACAATGTCACGCTGCCTGTAAGTAATAAGTATGTGTCATGATGGTCGTAAGATGGTCACGATGGAGTCATGACAGCTGTAAGACTAAGTCACGAATGGAAAATCAACGGTCATTTTGTTGTCACGATAGAGCTACGCTAACCACGACAGTGCCATGACGGTGCCATGAACGTATCACGATAGCGTCAAGTGAACATAAGAACATAAGAAAATAAGGAAGCTACAAGAGGCCGCGAGGCCTACACGTGGTAGTTCCTGTAAAGTGCTAGCCCCACACGTGGGCGGGGGTTGCCATGGTGATGGAAAAGGAAGGGGGGGTAGAGATGAAGGTGGGATAAACAGGGGTGGGTGTTTTGGTGATGGAGAATGGGGGAAACGGGGGGAGGGGGGTTGTACTAAGGAAGGGGGTGTTGGGGTTGGTGGGGAAACGGGGGGGGGACGCTTGCAGAAGGCGTTGTTGGGGCTGGTGGCGATGTGAATGGTTAAACGGGGCTGGGTGGTATCACCCCCTACCCCCTACTCCATCATCACGTGGTGCTGGGAGTAGTGGGTAGGGAGTCGAGGGGGGAGTGTCACCATGTGGTGGTGGGTCACGTTCGGTCACGATGGACCCATAACCAGGACCATGACGGCGCTGCGCACTGCATTGTTGGCGCGTTCGTGGTTCCATTATGGAATGTGTGAAGGGGGCTTAATTACTACAATTTTTTTTAAATAGAACATCTGTGAGAACACTTAAGGGATGTTCATAATAACGCTGCCACCTGTCTCGTGTAAGGAGAGAGAGAGAGAGAGAGAGAGAGAGAGAGAGAGAGAGAGAGAGAGAGAGAGAGAGAGAGAGAGAGAGAGAGAGAGAGAGAGAGTTTATCTACACACTCTATATTAACTACTAGCCGCAAAGCCGCCCTCCGGGCGGACATTTTTGGCTAGCTCCTGCGGAGGGCTATTGGTGGGCCAAAGGCCCACCAAACACGTACAGACTCTCCAGTCTCTCCCTTCTAACTTTCCTGAAATCATGGATGTAGAAATGTATGTATTAACGCCAACCCATTCACATCACCCCCCACCCATTCACTCACCCATTACCCATCAACCCCCACCCATTCACTCACCCATTACCCATCACCACACACCCATTCACTCACCCATTACCCATCACCCCCCACCTATTCCCTCACCCATCACCCATCACCCCCAACCCATCACCCCCCACCCATTCACTCACCCATCACCCCACACCCATTACCCATCACCCCACCCATTCACTCACCCATTACCCATCACCCTACATCAAGGTTTCCTTAATTCCAATGATCTGAAACTCGAGAAATGCCAGTGGTCGCTGGCAGTTTTAACTCAAATGTTGGTCTACTGTGTTTTGGCTCCGCGACTAATATTTTTCATAAATTAATTTCGCGATAAACATTGATGCACCGCATCTGAATACCAAAAAATATAGTTCTTCTGTTGTTCTACTAATTATATGGATGACATGCATTACGATGGAACGTTCTATAATAGCAATTTAATGCAAATTACTCGCCTCGAGTAGCAAAGCTTAATATTTTTTACATGTATATTGTGGCATGTAAAATTTGGGCGATGTTCATACTGTTTTCTAAGACAGTACTGCTGCGTCTGGCAAACGCTTGTCAAAATACAATAAGCAATGCCTTGGAAAAACGAAGAATAAAGAATGCCGAAATCGGCTTGTTGCTGCGACAATGTAGGTTATAATTGTGGAGGCGACACGCCGCGGCGGGGAGTGGTGGGGGGAGATTGTGGCGGGGAGATTGAATCAAAACATTACGACTTCACGCGTCGACTCATTGCACTTCCAGGCGTTCTATCTGATTGATATACAATAATAACAGGAAAATATGACTGCCTAGGTATAGATAACTTCTAAACATTCGTTATTGACTATATAATATCATAGAGTAGCATTTACCTAGCCTCCTCAACTATAACCTCCTTGGTTATTTGGTTATATACAATGTTTTACAGAATCAGGCTTCTACACAATATACATATAGAAGAAAATCGTTCTTAATATTATACTTTTGTGTTTTAAGTGCAGTGGAATAAGCCCATATTTTGTTTTCCAGTAGACCAACTTATTATCAAAAAAGTGAGTTAAAACAGCCAGCGATCCCTGGCATTTTAGGTTCCAGTTCTCTCGAATTCTCGCAACCCATTTTTTTTCACAATTCTCGCTAATAGGCTACTAAAAATAAAAAATAAAATAAAATAAAAAAGTGATCGGATCATCTCATAAGTGGGCTTAAAATGTGCCCCTGGTCGACCCGGTTCCAAAACTGTGCCATATGATGGGATTCCGCCACAGGGGGCGGCACCTATCGCGGACACACAGACAGACAGACAGACAGACACACACACACACTTTCGCTTATATTAGTATAGATATTAAGCAACAAAATATTACACCACCGGCAACTTTCAGCAACTTTAAACACAAACATACAAAAAATATAAAAATATATACAATGCGAGATCAGTTAATTTCTACCTTTTCTTCAATTTGCTACGAACATCTCTCTCTCTCTCTCTCTCTCTCTCTCTCTCTCTCTCTCTCTCTCTCTCTCTCTCTCTCTCTCTCTCTCTCTCTCATAAATCACCATCTACACTTGGACACCTACTATTTCAGCCGAAATCAGGTGTCATATAGGCTTGTAAAATGTTTCCACGAATTCTTCTTCTTCTTCTTGTGACCGTTGTGGGCAAGAAAGATACAGGCGCAAAGGAAGAAATTTGGCACAGAAAGTTATATTTCGTCTCTTAACTCATTGTCCAAGCGAGCGAAGCGAGCTTTTAGCATTTATGCTAAAATTGGTAATATATTGTGCCTGGCGACATTAGTGCAGTGGCGAAAGTAGTGCATTAGTGCAGTGGAAATAAAATGTGTTCGTAGCCTTCACAACAACAGTGTCTGAGCGTCGCCGCTCACCGATACCACCACCACCACCACCACACCACCACCACCACTACCACCACCACCACATCACCACCACCACACCACCATCACCACCACCATCACCACCACCACACCACCACCACCACCACCATACCACCACCACCACCACACCAACACCACATCACCACCACCACCACCACCACCACCACCACCACCACCACACCACCACCACCACCATCACCACCACCACCACCATTACCACCACCACCACCATTACCACCACCACCACCACAACCACAACCACCACACCACCATCACACCATCACCACCAACACACCACCACACCACCACCACCATCACCACCATCACCACAACCACCACCATCACCACAACAACCACCATCACCACCACCACCACCACACCACCACCACCACCACCGCCATCACCACACCATTTTTTTTTAGAATTTTTTTTTAGAACTTTTTTCAAGAACAATTTAGCACTTTTCTTTTCTTGTTAAAAGTAAAGAAAATCAAAGAAGGGAATGGTGAAGGTTAGGTTGGGTTAGGTCAGGTTGTAATAGAAGTATTTTAAGGTGAGGGTATTTCAAAAGTTGACTTTAGCCTGTGCGAGCTTGGACACGTTCCACATCTTTAGTGTGGACGTCTATTTCCTAGTTTTACTCTTCCTTTCCTTCATCTCCATCTTCCTTTCCTCCCCTACCATAGCGCAGTCTTTCCTCCCTCCTACAAATCCCTCCCTCCCCCCTCACCACCTCCCTAAAAGGCCGCCCATCCATCACCCGCGGTACTCAAACGTGTCAATTACAATCTCACGCTCTGTCGCCCTTCCATTGTTCTCGGGCAATTAGGGGCGTGTCTGCTCAGCGGGCGGTAGCGGAGCGAGGCATTTTCGACCTAAAGACACGTCGATATGGTCGGTAGTCACTCACCCCGACTCAAATTTCATAGGAGAACCGCCCCAACAGTACGTCGGGATGGTCGGTTTTCGCGCGGTCGGGCACTTTAGGTTCTACGAGATTTGTTCCTCTCCGTGGGGTTCCATGGGCCTCGTACGCCACTCTCACCCCTCTCACCCTCCCGCATTAAGCTGGTTTTTCCTTTCCAGCCCTACGGAAGGAGCCGATAGCGTCCCAGTGGGGAGTCGCGGGCCAGCCAAGGTACTCAGGCCTCAAGGTGTTCCCGCGTAAAGCCCAGACTCCCCTGCGTCCCACTAAGGCTGTATATTACCTGATAAGATCGGAACATGACATAGGAACGCCACCGTCAAAGCCCCTGACCCTCCCTCACCTCTCCTTCCCTCTTCCATACCTGTCCGTGTCCATACCTTCTTTTTTTGTGTGAAGAAGAGGAGAGGATAATGATATCGTTTCAGTTAGGGCCTACTAAACACGAGGTGCTCCTTTAGTATGCGTTCTACCGCAGTACCGCAGTCTACAATGGTGTGGGGTGTGATCTACCCCTACACTGGTCCACAGGTCCCCTACCCCTGCATCTGAAGGGATTAATTACTGGTCCACAGGTCATAGGTCAGGTAGCTTAATAACACAGGTCAGGTCAGCCATGGACGCCGAATCCATGGGCCTTGGGTATTTGGACTCAAGCAAGGCTCTGATTGCCGTTATTTCCATGTGGAACGGCGTGACAGAAATACTCTGATTCCCATCATTCAGCGGGAATGTGAATTGCCGGTTCAGTGATTCACTCTGATGAATGGCCTGCATATGGAAACTTACAGTAAATAATCTGGGTTATCGCCATAGTAGGCTACAGTGAATCACCAATAAAATTCCGTGGATCCAGTAACAGGCGCAAACACTCAAGGCATAGAACGATCGTGGTTGGATGCCAAAACACGTATTTTAAAGAGCATGCGAGGTGTTAGCAAGGAACTGTTTCAGTCACACCTTAAAGTAATTGTCCAGACCCATTTTTCTTTTGCATAAGTATGTTGAATGTTCATTCAAAACACCTAATCCACAAAAAATAATTCATTTCCACGCCTTATTTCCGTAAAAACACGACTTTTGTAAAAAGCGCGGGAAAAAAGTTTCATCTCTCCAACAGGCCCGCGAACATTATTGATGACGTCACACGAGGAGTTCACCGAGAGAGAGAGAGAGGGGGGGATGCTGGAGTCCTTCAAGAATCTGCTATTATTCACTCTACTTCATCCCCAACACCCACCCACATCCCACAACACCCACCCCTGTTCCCACCCATATCCCCACTTCCAACACCCATCCCCTTCCTCCACCCACATCCCCTAACATCCACCCCCGTTCCCACCCACATCTCCACTTTCAACATCCATCCCCTTCCCCCATCTCCAACATCCATCCCTTTCCCCCACCACCAACATCCACCCCCTTCCCCCACCACCAACAACCACCCCCTTCCCCCACCACCGAACACCCACTCACTTCCCCCACCACCAACATCCACCCACTTCCCCCACCACTAACACCCACCCCCTTCCCCCACCACTAACAACCATCCCCTTCCACCACCACCAACACCCACCTACTTCCCCCACCACTAACACCCTCCCCCTTCCCCAACCACCAACATCCACCCACTTTCCCCACCACCAACATCCACCCACTTCCCCCACCCCCTTCCCACCACCAACACCCACCCTTCCCCACCAGCCACCACCAACACCCACCCCTTCCCCCACCACCAACACCCACCCACTTCCTCCACCACCAACATCCACCCACTTCCCCTACCACTAACATCCCCACCTTCCCCCACCACTAACAACCATCCCTTCCCCCACCACTAACACCCACCCCCTTCCCCCACCACCAACACCCACCCACTTCCTCCACCACCAACATCCACCCACTTCCCCTACCACTAACACCCCCTTCCCCCACCACTAACAACCATCCCCTTCCCCCACCGCCAACACCCACCTACTTACCCCACCACTAATACCCTCCCCCTTCCTCAACCACCAACACCCACCCCCGTTTCCCTATCTTCACCGAAATGCACCAACGTCGTCCGACGCACCAACATTTTTTACACATTTCTCGCCTATTGGTCTGATACGTGTGCAAACTTCTTTGGAGAGGCACAGCTTTCTTGCTGCACCCATCAAGGATGCATGTGTATACCATATCGCAAAAAAAATCTATCAGAAACACCCAAAATTCTTCAAGTACTATGTTTATTGCCTAGATTTACGTGTATTTTTATGAGCGCGGGAGGGAGGAAGCTCCTGGACTGACGTCACCGAGCCATGGTGCCGTCGTCTGCCAGTTGCCAGTAGCGTTTTCGAAGCTCGGGGAATTTACAGATTTTGATTGCGGATTATTGAAAAAACGGCTGACTGGATGCAAAAAGTGACAACATATTGTTGATACACTCGATAATTAATGGCTATATTCTAACTACATCAAATCAGGAATGATGAAATGGTCTGGACGATTACTTTAATCATTTTTGCTGGAAAGTGCTCAGAAAAGATGAACCTGATTTGTTCATAGCATTTTTGAACGATATTCGTAATGTATACCGCTAATTGTTTATGGATGATATACTACTGTATTAGAATTAGCAATGTGATGTTCATTAATAAATTGCTTAATAAATAAAAAAAATTGTTATCCTCCGATGGAAATAATCCATTAAACCCACAGTATAGCGTGGTAGCGCGGCAGTCCTCATCATACTAAAGTAGAAGCAGCCGGTAGACCGCATACTGAAGTAGAAGCAGCCGGTAGACCGCATACTAAAGTAGCACCAAACACGAATTTTCTTTGCTTTAATTAAAAAAAGATGATGACTATTCTGATAAAGCATTACATAAAATATACAACAATAAACAAAAATGATAATACTAATAAAATTAATAATGATATTAAAGATAATAATTAGCATTATTACCCTAATGACAATAATAACGAAAACTATATTGATTGCAATGATAATGATAAAGATTGGAAAATAATTATAAATATCATAATAATAGGAGTAAATATACTATATCCCGTAATCAATATAATTAATCACCGGCCGGTGATTAAAAGCCGTCCTTTGGGTTGTATGCAGAACACGTTATGTTAGCAAGAGCAGCTCACATATCCCATTTTTTCTTTATCTTTGGTGTAATCTAAAAATCCATTTTCTTCCGTCATTGAACCATAAAACTTGTCTTCTTGTGTGCCATCTCGCCAATTTTCCAATTCATGGGTGATGCATAAGGCATGCGATATCAGAGGAGGAGGAGGAGGAGGAGGACGGTGCGGAGGAGTGAGGAGAAGGAAGAAAAGGAGATGAGGCGGAAGGATGAAAGAAGATACGAACCAAGAAAAGTTGTTCAGAATTATTGAAGAAAGGAAGAAGAAAATGTGATGCAGGGGAGTGTGGGAGGAGGAGGAAGAAGAAGGAGGAGGAAGGAGAAGGAGGAGGAAGAGGAAGAGGAAGAGGAAGAGGAAGACTAGGGGAAGGAAAATTGTCTGATCTAGTTTCTTTTCCACGAAACTTGAGATCAAACCTGCAAAGCAATACGAAAATCTTGACCCGTGTAATCAAACCTCCGCATGTGTCCCAAATACAATTTCCCTCAAAACAGTCAAATTTTCTACAACTCTCTCTCTCTCTCTCTCTCTCTCTCTCTCTCTCTCTCTCTCTCTCTCTCTCTCTCTCTCTCTCTCTCTGATTATACCAGTCTTTCATCTCCAGCCAATGTCGATTTAACAACCTTCACAAAGACATCTATAAAAACACCTCGTTGTCTTCCAAATGATACAGAAAAGGGAAAGGGACGACTGAGATAATAAAGAGTGTGACTGTGTGTGTGCATGTGTGTGTGTGTGTGTGTGTGTGTGTGTGTGTGTGTGTGTGTGTGTGTGTGTGTGTGTGTGTGTGTGTGTGTGTGTGTGTGTGTTGTTTCTCTCTTCACCATAAACTTTCCCTCCCTTTTCCTCTCTTCATACTACTTCCTCCCTTTTAATCTCCCATTCTCTATCTCTCTTTGCAGCAATAACTATCATATCCCGTAAACGCCGCTCGCCGCTCTCCCTCTTTGTCATGTAAATAAAGAATGTGGTCAAGCTTTCATGCGTGGTTTACGACTACTATAAAACACATAAAAAGCCGGCACATAGAAGAGAGCAATTTACGTACGAGGAAGAGGATGAAGAGGATGAGGAGAAGAAGAGACGATGTACGAATTATGGAAGAGGAGTGGAATGAAAGGGGGAATTGAGGTAATAAAGAGGGCAATACTAGAGCGCAATAAGTTTATGAATAACATGAATAATTATAATAGTTGGAGATACAAAATTAAAAACCTCTTCATTTGTCTTTACATCACGTACAGCTATTTAGAAAGAAGAGAAAGAAGAGAGATTTATTAGAAAGAAAGGGAATGAATGAATGATTGAGTGGAGTGAATGAATGGGTAAAAATAGTAGAGAAAGATTGATGACTAAGCATGTAGTCAAAGAAAATAAATAAGTATATCCAAATAAGTAGATAATTTATGTAGAGGCATAATCAAAACCGCTGTAGAGAGTGGAAGATGAGAAAATACAGAATATCTTCAAGACCATGTTGCGTATCTTAACACTATCTTTGTAACCCAAATATTTACGTGATAACAGCGTCCTCTAAAACAGGGTTCTTAAACTCTAATCTTAATAAAGAATTTAAAAGATGTTACGGGTCGCTACCCAATAGTGGGTCGCAAGCTTTTGCTCAGTGGGTCGCCACGTCGTAAACAGATAATTATATAAATAATATGTGAAATGCATTAAGAGAGAGAGAGAGAGAGAGAGAGAGAGAGAGAGATATTGATATATTTATTTGGCCATGTAGTTTTGTACATATGAACATATTACATATAGTGATAAAGCCAGGTCCAATAAGCCGAAGCTTTTATAGGACCTGAAAGCTATAATACATAATAACATAGCAAGGGACTGGTCAGGCCATTTTGAAAATATAACATTTATGGATGATAATACGGAAGTTAACAATAGTAAACCAATCATTTTAAATGCATAAAAAAAAAAAATCTTAATAACCAGAGAGGGAGAGAGAGAGAGAGAGAGAGAGAGAGAGAGAGAGAGAGAGAGAGAGAGAGAGATAAGATAAGATTTTCATCCTATCTAGACACTTTGCAAGTACCAATTACAAGGTTATTGACTATACAAAGCGCCGCCACGTCAGCACGAACTAGGCAGACTCGAACCGCTGACCGAATGCACAGGGACGCTGCACATTGCGGGCTCACGTCTCTACCAACCTTGCCACCCTGACGGGCAGAGAGAGAGAGAGAGAGAGAGAGAGAGAGAGAGAGAGAGAGAGGTAATGCCGATGGGAGAAGGCAGGTCATTTCGCATAATCTTCACTTGCCAATCAAGCAATACTATTTTTCTCTACTTACGTTGTTACAATTTGCACAGTACTTCTACATATTTTTTAATACTTTTCATAGATAAGATTTACATTGGCACACTCGAACAGATGCAATTATTTTGAATCCATAGATGTATATTTGTATATCTGTATGCACATTATATGCATATGTATTATGTATGTATGTATGTAGTTGTAAAAAATAATCACATCGGAGAGAGAAATCAGCAACACACGTAAAATAGGCTCGTGAATGTAATGCATCAAATCAAACTGGGTCGCGATGAAAAAAGTTTGAAGAACACTGCTCTAAACCACACACACACACACACACAAACACACCACACACACGCACACACACACACACACACATACACACACACACACACACACTACACACCAAACATAATCTGAGGAAAAATACACGAAAAATACTGCTTTCTATTAATTCCAAAGCATGAAACTGAATAATATTACACTCCACATAAAAATATCTGAAAAAAATTGGGTACGATAATTCTCTCACATCGTGTTCAAGGCTGAGTGGATATGAGGACGCAAATATTAGTGTCCCTTCGACGACAAGAGGAGGCTGTCGCTGTAGGAGGAATGGCCGCATCATTATGACTCTATCCACGACAAGAATGCTGAAGGTGTCATGAGGGAGAGTCAGGGAGAGTCAGGGAGAGTCATGAGCACGAGGGGAGAGTGTTGGGAGAGCGAGGATGCTGCCATGGGAAGGGAAAAAGTGCTGTGTGTGAAGGAAGGGTGGAAAGGGAGGGCTTTGTTTTGGGAAGGGATGGGGAAAGGATGTTCTTTACGAGACTATAACCTGATTAAGGACGTGATGCAGCCTTAGAGATTATGTTTTATGTCCTATTGAGTGAGTGACTGACTGACTGACTAGACTGGCTGAATGATTGATTGATTGACTGATTGATTGACTGACTGAATGAATGACTGACTAACTAACTGGCTGATTAACTAAACGAATGATATCTTGACGGTAAAACAAACAAAATAATTAACTGACAGACAGACAAACTGAGACAGACAAACCAACAAACAGCCAAACAAATGGACACAACCCATAACTACGTCACAGTTTGTTTACCGCGGTGCATTGTGGGGATAAGTCGGGGTCATGAGGCAGAGCGGGCGGGCGCTATCCAGTGAAGAAAGACAACGCTGTGTCCTTAAATATGCCTCCTGCAAACTGCTGTGTTCCATATTGTGTTGCAATAAGTAGACGAACTCCTTCTTTACGGTTGTACCGACTTTTAAAAGCTGAGAATAGAAAGATAAATTGGATAAAGCTGATAAGAAACGACAATCTGTGGACTCCATCACAGACACCTCTCAAGTAACCCATTTCAACTGCTTGAATCTTAATTAGGCCTCCAACATATATTCCACGTCCAGGTCTGACTTGCATATGTTACTGTCGGCACTAGTATGCTATCCCTAAGCGCCTTCCTTACTCACTGTCCTCTCATTACGCGCCCCTAGGATCCCACTACTTTCCTTCCTTGTAGGCAGGCCTCTCTCTAATCTCCCCTTCCGTGCCTCCATACTTGCACATGATAGAGCCCTTAACTGACCATTCATCATTATTTTACATTGCTTCTGGCTCTCAATTCTCATTCTATATTGATCTTCAAACTCAATAACTTCACTCTTTGGTTTCTACCAATACACTAGCACTTTACTTTTAGCCACATTAACTTTCAGTTTCCTCCTCACACAAACAGTACTGAATTCATTTACCAATTTTTGAAAACCTTTTTAACTCTGCTAGTAGTATTCTACAGTGTCATCTGCAAACACTATAGTATTTAGCTTCCCTTGTGTATTATCTATACTTATCTCTACACAAACATCACCAAGTTTTGCTTTCATTTATCTGATTACTCCATAAACAAGTTGCATAAACAACTGTCAAGTAACACTTAAACCATGATGTATACATTACTACTTATTCTAAGGAAAGACAGCAAAAGGAACTCAATTAATAAGGAACGAACATAAATACTATCATAACCATGAATATGTACATCCTACAAAGAGGAGACTACGACGATGGAAGAATTTAGAGTTGTTTTGCGCGAAATTAATATTCCAGGTGCTATTAGCCTATTACCGAGCTCTGTTCTCGCTGACAAGACTAGAGAAGACCTGATCGAGATGATGGCTGATATGAAGAGGCTTCTAAACCAAGAAAACAGAGTCACAGCAGAGCCTCGTCAAAAGGTAAGCAAGTGGTAGGGGTGTCCCTACCACTTGTTGCTTACCTCTTGACGAGACTCTGCTGTGACCCTGTTTTCTTGATTGAGAAGCCTCTGCACATCAGCCATCATCTCAGGTCTTCTCAGTGTTGTCAGCGAGAACAGGGCTTGGTAATATAGCACCTGGAATATCAATTTCACACTAAACTCGAAATTCTTTCATCGTCGTAGTCTTCTTCCCTACGTAGGTCACCCACGGCGACCCCGACTTATCTCCACAATGCACCGCGGTAAACAAACCGTGACGTAGATATGTCTGGGGCGCATTGGATTCACTGACTAGCCACTTGCTCGCCTTACTTTTAACCCCTTGAGACCCAGAACGTAATTTCCTCATAGGTGGGCGCGATAACGAAAAATATTATCACGATAACCGATAAATCGATAACGATATACTTATCGGCGATAACCGATAATCGATAACTGGTGATACATGTATCGCCCGATAAGGCGATAACCGATAAATCGATAAATCCAAAATTCCGGTACTAGCGATAACGATATTGATATTTTAAATAAAAAATCCTAAATGTTATCAGTAAACTGTTAGAAAACCCTTCATTTACCTTTTGCACAGTAATATCTTCTAAATTCAATGTTTATCCTGTCTCTTCACTAATGAAAAGTACTGTTTTTAAATAAAATAACTACATTTGAAAGTTTAAACTACTAAAAATGTCTTTTGCACAGCCACAGTCTAGTCCAGGTCAGACATACGATTTTTTATAGCAAAGGAAAGATCTGGGCGTGAAGGGGTTACTAGCTTATTTATCATTACTCAACACTTCCCATTACCTGAGCCTCAATACCCTTACCTACTCAGCTACGTAACACAACACATCATATGACATAACATATGACCACCTGTATACGCACCTTAGTACTGTTCCTGCCTCTCCTCTCCTTCCTTCCTTCCTTCCTTCCTTCCTTTCTCCCGGACTCATTCACCAAGTACTAAAACTAAATAGATTAATCCCCTCCCCTTTCTTTATTCTCTTACTGTCTTCTTTATGGGACTGGCAGCTTTGTTACTTTTTTTTTTCGCCCTTGGCCAGTCCTCTTTGTGATGTGAAAAATAGAATATGACAGTACGGTTTTTTACCCTCCTGTGTGAAGATTATCCTCTTTTTCTTATTCCAAGGTTACTAAGTCGTGCATTTCTACTGTTAGTAACACCCCCTTTATTCCCCCCGTTCTCTCCTCGCCCGATGTTATAATGTCACCTAAGACAAATATTAAACCATCAGTCAATTGATTAGTTAGTTTTAGACGTAGACATTCAATACCTTGCATCTGAATCAGTGGTCTTTCTATTATGAATGGAAAGTTCTCTCTCTCTCTCTCTCTCTCTCTCTCTCTCTCTCTCTCTCTCTCTCTCTCTCTCTCTCTCTCTCTCTCTCTCTCTCTCCCGTCGTACAAATGGTCCTGTAATGGTCATAACTACCTTGCCGCCACCTTAACGACCGCCCTAACTACTCAATCATCAGTGCCTGTCATTAGAGAGAGAGAGAGAGAGAGAGAGAGAGAGAGAGAGAGAGAGAGAGATCCTCTTTACCACCAATGCTTGTTTGTTCGTCACTAGTAAACCCGTCCATGCCGCACAAGCCGTTCATCTCACTTGTTTTCACTCCCTCACAACTAATGAAGACACTTGAAAAAAAAAATTGAAAATCTCACGTCGCCTTTAGAAGCAATATCGGTTTTCAGATTTTCTCGTCAAACCGCCAATAGAGCGGAAATGCAGAACGCTCTCATTAATGATTCCACTTTATCTTCTTTATGCATTCAGACGTGAGAACCATCACGCATAAAAAGGAAAATAGACTTATTGACGTCAGGACATAATTACAGTACGAGATTTGCTTTCTGCAGGACGCATATTCCCCAACTCAATGCGTGTATATATATATATGTATTTTTTTAAACTTTTTTTTACACCTATTACATTTTAACATGCAAGGATGAGGAAAGGAGAGAGAATACCCCTTACCTTCCCCCCGCAGTCTCTCTCTCTCTCTCTCTCTCTCTCTCTCTCTCGTCTCTCTCTCTCTCTCTCTCTCTCTCTTTTCTCTCTCTCTTCTCTCTCTCTCTCTCTCTCTCTCTCTCTCTCCTCTCTCTTCTCTCTCTCTCTCTCTCTCTCTCTCTCTCTCTCTCTTCTCTCTCTCTCTCTCTCTCTCTCTCTCTCTCTCTCTCTCTCTTTTTTTCTTCCCTTTCTCTCTCTCCTCTCTCTCTCTCTCTCTCTCTCTCTCTCTCTCTCTCTCTCCTCTCTCTCTCTCTCTCTCTCTCTCTCTCTCTCTCTCTCTCTCTCTCTCTTTTTTCTCTCTTCTCTCTCTCTCTCTCTCTCTCTCTCTCTTCTCTCTCTCTCTCTCCTCTCCTCTCTCTCTCTCTCTCTCTCTCTCTCTCTCTCTCTAATCTTATTCGAGCTAAACGAATACGATCTTGGTTATACGTATATCCAATTCCTTCGCTTTCTAAATTTCGCCTTCCTGATATCGCAAAAATAAGGAGTTTTCTTGATCTCACACCCTTACAACCTCTTTCCCTCTCACTCTCTTTCCCTGCGGGGTTGTGAGGAGCCTGGCCGATGACTAAAGAACAAAAAGAGGGAGAGGGAGAGGGATGATAAGTGAACAACGAAGAATAAGTGAAGGGGAGAAGGAGAAACAAATTCAAAAAATTAAAAAGGGGAATAATAATGAGACGTGAGTAAGACGAATGATAGGAAATGAGATGGAAGGGAGGGAAGAGAAATGACAAGGGTCGGAAAGAGGGGAAAGAGGGAGTGGCTGGACAGAGGGGAAAGAGGAAATGAGATAAACAGGGAGTAAAAGTTCCTCATGTAAATATAGAGTAACATAATAAGTTTCAAGGACGTATACCCAATCCCAGAGAGAGAGAGAGAGAGAGAGAGAGAGAGAGAGAGAGAGAGAGAGAGAGAGAGAGAGAGAGAGAGAGAGAGACGGAGAGAAAGATAGTGAGAGAGAGAGAGCGATAGCAAGAAGAGAGAGAGAGAGAGAGAGAGAGAGAGAGAGAGAGAGAGAGAGAGAGAGAGAGAGAGAGAGAGAGAGAGAGGATAGCAAGAAAGATAGAGATGCGTAAGTCCAACCATATACACGTGCCACTCTCTCTCTCTCTCTCTCTCTCTCTCTCTCTCTCTCTCTCTCTCTCTCTCTCTCTCACTCACCTGTCTCCTCTCCTCACGACCGCATCTCCCGCCCCTCCGTCTGCCCAGTAAGCCACATAATAGTTCCATCGTTGCCAATGTAACACGATGCCTTAGCCACAATAACATATGGAAAACTACGACTTTGCTAAATATAAGAAAATTAACAGCAGGAACAAGTGAAGCAAATGAATGTTACTGTTTTTCCCATCTCCGTTTTCTTGTTTTTTTAGTTTTGGAAAGTTTATGATACTATGCTGTTAACTTGTGCGTATGGTTATTTATCTGTGTTTTGTTCTGCATCTATAATTTATTGAGTGAGTGGTAAGGATGTGTGTCGTGTTTTGTACAGCAGAAAACAAACAGATATTATAATGAGAGGACGTAAGAGTAGTTAAGTGATGTAAGAGTAGTGGCGATGGTAGTTGTGGTGGTAGTGGTGGTTGTGGTGTAGGTAGTGGTGGTGGTGGGTGGTGTAGGTAGTGGTGGTGAATGTGGTGGTGGTGGTAGTGATAGTGGTGGTGATTGTGATTATAGTAGTAGTGGTAGTGGGTAGTAAGGTAGTGGTAGTAAGAGCGTTTGTCCGGGATGAATTTCCAAGGATCCAGAGAAACACTTTAATATTAACCTTTAACGCTTTAACTTATCTACCTTTTTGAGCCATCTGTGTGAATAATAACTGTTCATAAATAAATAAATAAATAAATAAATGAAAAATACAAGGAAGAAAAAAGAAAAGAAGAAGTTTAATACAAAAAAATAAAATAACACGTGGTAGACGAGGCAGTACAATTCATCAGTATAAGGGCAAAATGGGTCACCTGCGTCTCAATCCAATAGTCAACCGAGCGAGATCCATAAACAATTACAATGACAATGGGCGTGAATTTCCAACGGCGGGATGTATTTCAGGTTAGGTTCGGTTAGGTTTGGCTAGGACTAAAATAACAGTTTGTAGGTATATTATTTCATTTTGGGTTATTTTCGGTTATTTTCGGTTTATTTTCGGTTATTTTCGGTTTATTTTCGGTTATTTTCGGTTATTTTCGGTTTATTTTCGGTTCTTTTCGGTTCTTTTCGGTTTATTTTCGGTTATTTTCGGTTATTTTCAGTTATTTTCGGTATATTTTAGGTGACCTTGTGACGTATAGGTTATGAATGATCGTCTCTAACATTACGTTCTTTACCATGAATGTTCAGAGCAGTGAAAGTTGTGCATCTGTTTCTTTAATTTTTGTCAGATGTAAAACGTATTTGTAAACCCGATGGAAACTCGCTCGTGTGTCAGATTTTATACTCAAGCTGTTTCGTCTTTGCTTCTAATAGTGACCAAAACATCGTAAAAGGGAAATGGAACGAATGGAAACAGTCATGATAACTGTTACTAACTAAACCAACTAACTAACTTGACCCAACCAACTAACTTACCACACCCGAACGTACCCAAAAATGAGAAATAAAAGCAACATTTCGGTAGAGAGAGAGAGAGAGAGAGAGAGAGAGAGAGAGAGAGAGAGA
>JACEEZ010013456.1:55000-87500 GCA_016584305.1 Chionoecetes opilio | reverse complement strand
AAATCATCCCTTAAAACGTAAAGCAGCCTATTGCCATGGTTGTTATAAGGTTCTTGAGCGACCCTTGTACCCTTCACAGCCTGCACGTCACAGCAGGTAAACAAGTAGGCTCTCTCAGGAAGGTTTGCAGTGTCTGCCAAGACATTGGCAGACAATGACAATGACATGACAATGACATGACATTATTATTGTCCAAGCGAGCGAAGCGAGCTTGGACAATAATAATGATAATAATAACTACAACTACTATACTGACTCCTCTTCCAATCATAACTTATATTACCTGCGATGAGGAAGAGAAACCCGTCAAGACTTTATTAACCATCATAATAATTAAAAAGCTTGTATCCTGCCCTTTGTAATTAGCGCGCCAGTACGCATTACGCTGTGACGGTCCAATACAGCTTTCAGGAATGCCGCAGTTATTAGAGAGAAAGAAACTCCGTAAAAACCTTCCTTGCGACACACACACACACACACACACACACACACAAGGTAAAGATATGCTACCTATCTTTACCTTGCACACACACACACACACATAAACACGTGCATCATAACACTTATCAGACCAAGATAATACAATGATAAGATAGTAATAGTCTAGTCTGTAATACTAACACAAATACTTATCATCGGCACTTACCAGTCTTGTTGTTTTCATCCTCCTGGTCGAAGAAAACGGAGGAAGGAGAGGAAGGTGAAAAACACACGCGCACACCTCACCACACACACCCAAACACCACACCACACACACGCAAACACACTCACACACACACCACACACATTCCTCCATTCTCTCCCTCCTCTTCTTATAATCCTCACGCAACACAAGTCCCGCAACACACCGCGAAGTAACACTACACGCCGACACACGAGTTAAAGTAGGTGATGTTGCGTTCACCCTTGACTGTTTCACGCAATACTGACACAGACACTCTTTCCTTTTCTCCCCCCAATCCCCCATTTACCCCCTACCGCGTGTCTCCCCACCTCCTTTTTCCCCCTCCAACTAGCCCCCCTACCACTTGTCACCCCTCTCCCTTCAATCCCCCTTCCTCTCCCCCATCACGTGATCACCCCATCGGAAGCTGATTGGTTGGCGCAGGAAGTACTTGAAGATGCCACTTTATAGCAGATTATTCAAACATATCAATAGATTACTTCCTCATTCTTCGGATACAACACATGGAAACACTATAGATTTATGAGATGGGATGATGTTTCAGTCTATGATGTGTCTTTGATGTTATAGGAGGTTTGTACATAGATAAATAAAGTGTAAGATGTTGAGTGCGTGATCTGTGCATGGTGTGTGCGTGACTAATAATTATAGAAAACAATACAGATTTAATGACGGATAACTTATCTATTTCAGGTATTTTGTTATTAGATTTTCTGTCTTAACCCCTTCACGCCAAAATCTTTCCCTTGCTTTTGAAAATGGTCTGCTGTTAGCCATGAAATTACGAAAGGTAACTTAATATACCAAATTAGTTAGTTGACAAGGATACTAAACAGGTCATATTTATAAAATATTGCTTATATTATCTAAAAATCCTCTAATGGTAGTAGCCACTTTGTAGATATTTTTGTAATTTGTTCATTTATAGCCATACTATGACACAGATGAAGACACAAAATGACACAGACTCTCCAGATAGCCCCCTCTAACTTTTCTGAAATCATGCATGTAGAAATGTAAGTATTAACGGCACCACACGTCTGGAAACAGAAAAAAAAGTTGTTCTGACGACTTTACTGTTATCTACGGTAGCCAAATTACAATGAAAATTTCGTTCTAGGCCTCAAGGGGTTAGAGAATCATCTACTTAGCAATTCCTCCTTTTCTTCCTTCTCCATCAGCTGTCTCTCGTCTCCCCGCTCACGTCACCTTCAGGATGAGCGACACGAGCAAACTTGACGCCCTCCTCACCCAGCTGGGGACTGGAAGGTGGAACATAGCGCACTTCATAGGTGCCGCCTTCTGTAAGTCTTCCCTGGTTATTAGGAGGTAATGGGAACAGGCTGGGAGTTCATACCGTCACTTACCAACACCTGCACACGCTCTAAAAAGATTAAACTCGACTTGGCAGAAGTTTCAATTAATTACTGGAGCATTCTTACACCTTCAGGAAAATTAGTAAAAGTAAAACTATAGCTTTTTTACCATTTCTTTTCGTTTCTTATAGCCGTTTCAAAGTGAAATTATGTCTCACGACCTCTTATACGAGTACTTTCCTTATTTTCTTATGTTCTTATGTCACCACTTTGTATGGTTGTCTTTCTAATGTCTTGCTTATGGTATGTCCCCGCAGGGTATATGCTGATCCCGCCACAGTGCTTCTCCGTGGTGTACCTGGCGCCAGCTGTCAACCACACATGCCTCCCTCCCCTCGACCTGAACATCTCCCATATCTCAGAGTACGTAAGTGATGGAACGGTTTGGGACAGGCGAGATATCAGGTAACGGAGAGTTGAGTGTCTGAGGGCAATTAGGTAGTTAGGTGAGGTGGAGTACAGGTTAGCTGAGTTAGTGGAGTAGTAGGGATGAGAAGGTGATTACTGTAGGGAGTGGGTGATGAAACATGGAAATGGGAGTGTAGAAATGGTGAGACGGAATGTAGACGATAGAGAGGGAATGAGGTATCAGGTGGTGTTGATATTTATGTATTGCTATAAGGAAGGATTTATAGGGAGGATCCTTATATATTTTTTTTATATAAGTAAGTATGAAGCTTTAAAGTATCTCTCTCTCTCTCTCTCTCTCTCTCTCTCTCTCTCTCTCTCTCTCTCTCTCTCTCTCTCTCTCTCTCTCTCTCTCTCTCTCTCTCTCTCTCTCTCTCTCTCTCTCTCTGCACAGGGATTCATGTAGCTACTTCAGGACCTCCCCGGAAGGTCTACAGAAGGAGGCGTGTACGGAGTGGCTCTACGATGACCCCACCTTCAAGAGCACCCTCACCTCCGAGGTATGAATATGTATGTATATGAGTATATGTAGGAATGAGTATGCGAGGCGGGGAAGTAACCCAACCTAACCTAACCCTAACCTAACCGTAACCTAACCGTAACCTAACAGTAACCTAACGTAACCTAATCTAACCTAACCGTAACATAATGTAGCCTAGCCTAACCTAACCTAACTTAACCTAACCTAACCTACCCAAACCGTAACCTAACCTAATCTAACCTAACCATAACCTAACGTAACTTAACCTGACGTGTTGAAGGGTGAAGTAGGCGAACCTAAGTAGATTTGGCTAATATGCAGGCTGGAAGGGTATTTGTAGAGGGGAAAATGTTGTTCTTAGTCCTATAGGAGTTCTCTAATAATCCTCTAATAGTCCTCTAATAGTCCTCTAATAGTCCTCTAATAGTCCTCTATAGTCCAATATGAGCTTAGTCCCCTTCACCTTCCTAATCATGAGCCACTACCAATCGTGTCACTTTTTTCAATGCATTATCAATTGGTTTTTTTTATTAACCATTAAATGAATGTGTGTGTGTGTGTGTGTGTGTGTGTTGTGTGTGTGTGTGTGTGTGTGTGTTGTGTGTGTGTGTGTGTGTGTGTGTGTGTGTGTGTTTAACTCTCCTTTTCGAAGAGGTCACTCGGGAAGCTATAACAAAAGACAGATGATGACAGAGTAAAGTTCACCTCAGGGAAAGAACAGCCACTGCTCGTTGTTTTTTTCTGGTGATAAAAAAAAACCATTAAGTAACGCTGGTAACTCATTTCCTATACAGCGGAGGGTGAGAAAGTGGCAGGATGCAAGAGTGGCAAGGGAGATGAATAACAAAATAAAGGGAGAGAAGAATAGGGAGATCAATAGGGAGAAGGGCGAAGAGGTGTGAGTGGAGGGGTAACTAGTGTAATCATGCTCGTGAGGATTCTTGTGATGTCTAACTACTACTCCTCCTGTTCCTCTCTTCCTTTTCCACCGCCTCCTCCTTCTCCTCCTTGTTCCTCTCTTCCTTTTTCACTACCTCCTCCTCCTCCTTGTTCTTCGCTCCTCCTCCTACTCCTTGTTCCTCTCTTCCTTTTTCACTACCTCCTGCTCCTCCTTGTTCTTCGCTCCTCCTCCTCCTTGTTCTTCGCTCCTCCTTCTCCTCCTTGTTCCTCTCTTCCTTTTTCACTACCTCCTCCTCCTCCTTGTTCTTCGCTCCTCCTCCTCTCCTTGTTCCTCTCTTCCTTTTCCACCGCCTCCTCCTTCTCCTCCTTGTTCCTCTCTTCCTTTTTCACTACCTCCTCCTCCTCCTTGTTCTTCGCTCCTCCTCCTCCTTGTTCTTCGCTCCTCCTCCTCCTCCTTGTTCCTCTCTTCCTTTTCCACCGCCTCCTCCTTCTCCTCCTTGTTCCTCTCTTCCTTTTCCACTACCTCCTCCTCCTCCTTGTTCTTCGCTCCTCCTCCTACTCCTTGTTCCTCTCTTCCTTTTCCACTACCTCCTCCTCCTCCTTGTTCTTCGCTCCTCCTCCTACTCCTTGTTCCTCTCTTCCTTTTTCACTACCTCCTCCTCCTCCTTGTTCTTCGCTCCTCCTCCTCCTTGTTTTTCGCTCCTCCTCCTACTCCTCGTTCCTCTCTTCCTTTTCCACCGCTTCCTCCTTCTCCTCCTTGTTCCTCTCTTCCTTTTTCACTACCTCCTCCTCCTCCTTTTATTCTTATCTGTCCCCCATTACTGCTTCTTCTCTTTCCTCCTCCCTATTCTCCTCCTTGATCTCCTTCTTCTTTCCTCCTTCTCCGTCCACCGCTGCCGCATCTTCCTTTTCATCCTTCCTGTTCTCCTCTTTCTATTCCTCCTTCATCTCCTTCTCTCCTTCTTTTCCTCCTTCTCCGTCCGCTGCCACCTACCTCTCCTTTCTCCTCCTCCTTGCTCCTACTATTTTTTTTTCTTCTCTAGTTTGATTTGGTGTGCGGAAAAGCCTACCTCCGCGCCACCTACCAGAGTATTTACACACTGGCCTCCATAACCTCGGCCTTAGCTAGTGGATACGCCGCTGACAGGTACGAAACACACACACACACACACACACACACACACACACACACACACACACACACACACACACACACACACACACACACACACACACATACCACACACATACATGTACACATAATAAGATGCTTACTCGTTTTTTTTTTTATTCCAGGAAGGTTGTGATTCATTTCCAGGTGAATTTGTCATGCATCTTTCAAAATGTTGAGTGTTTTTTGTTTTCTTTTCGTCGGGGTTACCTTGAATTAGGAGTCTTTCAAGCCATCCACTGCAGATGCCAAATATTTCCTCACTTTCAGCATATACTCCTTGCCTTGACACCTGAAGCACAGTTAAAAGATATAGAAGAAAAAGAAAGAGTAATGATATATATAGAGAGAGAGAAAGACATGTTGCGTGAATCAGGACGCAACACAAACTTGATTTTAACACCTTATTTGAAGAATACTCTACTATATAAAGAACCATGAATAGTAATAAAAGATAAGGACCAGAGGGTAAACAAGGCAATAGATAAGGAGCAGAGGGGAAACAAAGCACGTAAAATAGCACGTAAAACAAAGGTAAATAAAGAATGAGGGTAAACAAAGCCCATAAAATAGCACGTAAAACAAAGGTAAATAATGTATGAGGGTAAACAAAGCTCGTAAATAAGCACTGAACACGTAAAACAAAACAAGGGTAAATAAGGAATGAGGGTAAATAAGCTCGTAAAACAAAGGTAAATAAGGACCAGAGGGGAAACAAAGCTCGTAAAACAAGGGTAAATAAGGACCAGAGGGTAAACAAAGCACGTAAATAAGCACGAAAAACAAGGGTAAATAAGGAATGAGGGTAAACAAAGCACGTAAATAAGCACGAAAAACAAGGGTAAATAATGAATGGGAGTAAACAATGCACGTAAATAAGCACGAAAAACAAGGGTAAATTAGGAGCAGAGGGTAAACAAAGCACGTAAAAGAAGGGTAAATAAGAAGTGAGGGTAAACAAAGCACGTAAAAGAAGGGTAAATAAGAAGTGAGGGTAAGCAAAGCACGTAAATAAGCACGTAAAATAAGGGTAAATAAGGAACAGAGGGGAAAAATAGAAAAATATAAGAAATAGAGGGTAAACAAGACAAAAGTTAAGGAGCAGAGGGTAAAGGCAGCCCCGCGTGTCCCCAGGTACGGCCGCAAGGGGGTGGTGGTGGTGTCGCAGGTGCTATACGCGGCCACCTGCATCACCATCAGCTTCGTCCACAGCTTCAACATGATTCTGGTCCTCCGCTTCATCCTGGGGGCCCTGGGGACGCCTACCTTCTACATGCTGGGTGAGAGACAGAGAGAGAGAGAGAGAGAGAGAGAGAGAGAGAGAGAGAGAGAGAGAGAGAGAAGAGGAGAGAGAGATGAAGAGAAGGAGAGGAGAGAGAGAGAGAGAGAGAGAGAGAGAGAGAGAGAGAGTCGCAAAATATCAAAACCCATTTTCACATCTTTGTCACGCCCTTCTTCGTACATGCTAAGAGAGAGAGAGAGAGAGAGAGAGAGAGAGAGAGAGAGAGAGAGAGAGAGAGAGAGAGAGAGAGAGGAGAGAGAGAGGAGAAGAGAGAGAGAGAGAGAGAGAGAGAGAGAGAGAGAGAGAGAGAAGAGAGAGAGAGAGAGAGAGGGAGAGAGAGAGGAGGAGAAAAGAGGAGAGAGAGAGAGAGAGAGAGAGGAGAGAGAGAGAGAGAGAGAGAGAGAGAGGAGAGAGAGAGAGGAGAGAGGAGAGAGAGAGAGAAAAAAAGAGAGCGAGAGCGAGAGCGAGACGAGAGCGAGAGCGAGAGAGAGAGAGCAGAGAGAGAGGAGAGAGAGAGAGAGATGAGAGAGAGAGAGAGAGAAGAGAGAGAGAGAGAGTCACAAAAATATCATACACCCATTTTCAACATCTTTGTCACTCCCTTCTTCGTCTCCCTGGAGGCAATAAAGAAGGCAAAATAGGAGTTCCCTTGCAAAATTTCTCTTGATAGCTATTTTTCATACTTTGCTCTCAATGTATATAACGGTAACCAAAGGGTCTGTTTGCTGTTGATGTATATTCATGGAACTATCTATGAACGTTGTGTTATCCATTGCCCCTTATGTAGATGGGACGTAATCATGAATACAATTACTGTGCTCGTCTTTTTCGAGGAATATTTGCATCATGTCAGCTGTGTATGAGAAAAACCTCAATTTCCCTTTAAGCTTGCCTCTTCACCAAAACACATTACCCTCCTCACCCTCCTCCTCCTCCTCCTCCTCCTCCTCCTCCTCCTCCTCCTCCTCCTCCTCCTCCTCCTCCTCCTCCTCCTCCGTTCCTATCTTTTAGGGACATGATATCATTTTCCAACTGTTTTCTTACATGTAGTTGATAGTTAGTAGTATGTAGTTTCAGCAGATACCCTCGTCATGGACCAATAGGTCTCCTGGTGTCTGTTATTCCTATGTAATCCTATGTAAAAAATCCTCCTCCGCCTCAATAGGTCACCTGGTATCTGTTCTTCCTATGTATTCCTCCGCCTTCTCCTCCTCAATAGGTCTCCTGGTATCTGTTCTTCCTATGTATTCCTATGTATTCCTCCTCCTCCTCCTCCTCCTCCTCCTCCTCCTCCTCCTCCTCCTCCTCCTCCTCCTCCTCCTCCTCCTCCTCCTCCTCCTCCTCTTCCTCCTCCGTCAGCACCTCGAGCAAGAACACTAACCTCATATTCGTTTCATTACAACTTTGAATGAAGACGCTCGAGGTAATCTTATCAATGCATTCACTACCACCGAGACCTCACCTCCAATGACCGCTGCAGCTCTAATCCCGTGAGCACAAGAAGGACGCTGAAGTATACTTGAGAGAGAATATAACGTCATACTTCAAAACTAATCCCAGTGTTAAAGCTCTGTGAGGAGAGATTAACTCCTTCACGCCCAGATCTTTCCTTTGCTAAATATAAAAATCGTATGTTGTCGAGCCATAAAATTACGAAAAGTAACTGAATATACCAAGTTAGTTAATGGACAAGGACACTAAATAGGTCTTATGTATAAAATATTGCTTATGGTCACTAAAAATCGTCTAATGGTACCCAAATTACAATGGAAAATACGCTTTGGCTCTCAGGGGGTTAAAGTCGTTCAACCTCATATCAGTAGAGAGGCACATTTGAGTCTGGCTATTCTGTATCTATTGTCTAGTGATACGCATTTTTATTTTCATTCTACTTGGTTTATTGTGAATTAAAACTTTTTTTCGAGTTTCGATACTTAGAGGAAAATTTTGACTCTAAGTTTAGAAGGTTAGTTTAGACGACATTTAGACAACAAGTTAGAAGTTTAGAAGGAAAGTTAAAAGTTTAATGACTGTGGAAGTTGGTATATTACTGGGGATGCGCCTCTAGTCTTGAAGATGCTTAACTAGTTTGAAGATGCAAAGGACGGGAAGTTATCCAAACGTGTGTGTGACTTGATTATAACGAGGAACAATGGAAGTCCAACGTTATAATTCTCTATTTTGAAGACGATAGCAATTTTTTTTAATCTGTGTATTTTCTTATTCATTTCCTTATTAACTTTTTACTTATTTTACTTATCTATTTTTTTTTTTTTTTTTTATTATTTATTGGAAGTCTCACGTTACAATTCTCTATCTTGAAGACTATAGTAGGGTCACTTAGGGCGATTCGCTTCACATTAGGTGAAGAAAGTATTTTGAGGGTCTTATCCTAAGCATTTTGTGCCGCTGAATCCGAAAATCGTAGTTGGGTCACTCGTTAGCGGTAAGTTTTCGCGCAATTTGCAATTTGGCAATTTGGCAATAAAATTGGCAATTACAAATTGCAGAATGAGAACCAGACGTCGTAGAGACCTCGTTTTGGACTCAAATTGAAGCTTATTAAGAGTGCATAAAATGTTATTTAGTACTCCGTGGTTGTATCTGTTCGCATTACTTAACTATAATGGAAATTAGAGATAAGTGGAAAAAAATGGAAAAAAATATAAAAGGAATAATTTTGGCCTTAATTTCACATCAAAAGTCATGAAATGTTTCTGGCTGTATCTGTTCTCATAAAGGATCACGAAAAATCCCTCGACGAGGACCAAGTTCTTCTTGATCCAAGACGAACTCTTGGCAATCAAGGCCAAATCATTCGGAAGTTCTGCTACGGCATCAAAGCACCACAAGGACAGCCCAGCGGTCACGAAGAAGACACACGAGATGACCAAAGAGGTTGCTGGTCTTCTTCGCCAGCATAACCCCTTCACTCGCGAGAAAGCCCAACTCACCACCGTCCTTTCCCGCAAGGTTGTTCCAGATAAGATGGTGGACGCACTGACAAGAATCGAGGAGACTGGCAAGGAACTCTCTTGAAGTACGAAGAGGGAAGGATCAGGACTGCGCAGCAAAGTCCATGGGAGGTCCTGCATCGTCAGCCTACCAATACATTTAAAACGCTGGGCAAGAAAGCCAAAGTTTCAATCGGAGGGAAGCAGGTGATTGTCACGGGATCCTCAGACTTCACTCGGCGCCTGCTGCTCGCCCTCCAACTCGACAGCAGTCTGGACCTTCGCACCATCATCTCCAACTATGAGCTCTCCCTGTTCCCTCTTGCCCTCTTTGACGACCAAGGCCACCCGCGGGTCACGACAAAAAGTGCCCTTCTCAGGGTTCTGGAGAAGATGAACGCGGCGGTCTCCACGGCCTCGCAAACCCCTTCATCCTCTCGCGTGCTGGTCCTCGACGGGATGGCTATCCTTCAGCAGCACCCCGTTTCCGGCTCAGCAAACTTTAAGGACCTGGTTGGATCCCTCCTGCAGAGAGTTGCCCAACTGGGTGTTGGCTACGGGGAGTTGCACCTTGTCTTTGACAGGTACGACATCGGCGCGTCCCTCAAAGACAAGACGAGGGAACAGCGAGCCCGAGGTGGAGGATACGATATCGACATCCAAGCAGCGACGAGGATCAAAGCTGGAATGACCATGGCTAACATCTTGTCCACCAAAAGCAACAAGACTGCTATGACCTCTCTCATTGCCTCCCAAATCCAGCACCATTCATGGGGATTACGCGTCGTCTGCGCGTGGCGCGACAAAGCCGTGGCAACTTCTGGACCGGACGGAGCCAAGTTCGCTTCAGAACAAGAGGAAGCGGACACTAAGATGATATATCATCTCTCCATGCTCGACAAAGATGTGGAGGCAACCGTAGTTTCTCCGGTTGATGGGCATGAGGACGTCGATGGCGTAGACGACTAGATATTCGATTTTTTTCAACTTGTGAACGCTCGCTATCGCAAGTAAGGGATTTTTTTGTGTTCTAATTGTTATTTTCCAAAAATACGCGGAGGAGACTCGGTTTCGTTGTTTGAAATTTTGTGTTCTGGATTAATACTCGGGTCACTTCGGGCGGAAAAAAGGCTTTCGCTTCACCTTAGGTGAAGGAAGTATTTTGAGGGTCTTATCCTAAGCATTTTTCAGTTGAAATACCCTGTTCTACGCAATAATTGTACCCACCCTTGCACAAATTCGTTAATTAAATGTGTCCTAAGAACAATTGTTTGTTATTTTACTTTTTTTACTAATTAAAATTTAGTTTTTAATTATAAGAACTCAGGCTTTAAGGCCAAAATTATTCCTTTTATATTTTTCCCAATTTTTTCCACTATCTCTAATTTCCATTATAGATCAGTAATCCGAACAGATACAACCACGGAGTACTCAATAACATTTTATGCACTCTTAATAAGCTTCAATTTGAGTCTAAAACGAGGTCTCTACGACGTCTGGTTCTCATTCTGCAATTTGTAATTGCCAATTTTATTGCCAAATTGCCAAATTGCAAATTGCGCGAAAACTTACCGCTAACGAGTGACCCAACTACGATTTTCGGATTCAGCGGCACAAAATGCTTAGGATAAGACCCTCAAAATACTTCCTTCACCTAAGGTGAAGCGAAAGCCTTTTTTCCGCCCTAAGTGACCCGACTACTATAGCAATTTTCTTTTATCAATTAATTTTCTTATTCATTTCTTTATATATCTTTTACTTATTTTACTTATCTATTTTTATTTTATTTCTTTATTTATTGGAAGTCTCACGTTACAATTCCCTATTTTGAAGACAGTAGCAGTTTTCTTTTATCTCTTCATTTTCTTATTATTATTTTTACTTATTTTTGAAAACTATAGCAATTGTCTTTTATCTATTCATTTTCTTATTTATGTTCTTATTTATTTTTTATTTATTTTACTTCGACTTTGGGTCACGCTGAACACGAATCTGGAGTCAGTTTTGTGATTGAGAAATTGAATAATCTGTCAAAGTTTTGCCTAAAGTGTTGCTAACGTCATCAAATATTCTGCCATTGTGGTTTTGTGCCATTTTTTTCTTTGTTACGTCGCCAGGTCAAGTTAAAAGAAAGAAAAAGTTATTATTAGAGTTAAAAAAGCGTTACATACCAGTTTTCTTATATATATTCATTTTCTGATATATTTTCACTCGTGTTGTCACTTCACCGGAACAAAATCTCACCTGGAGCTGTCGCGGCTATTTCTAAAGATCACTTGAATAAAAAGCCTACAACAATTAATCGGATGCACGATGACATTTCTCCCTCACACGACAACATCCGGCTCAACATTTTCAAAGTAATATTCTAAGTAAAGTTATTTTCTGTTTTCTGTTATACACATATTTTTTAGTTTCCACAGACATACAGGTTCTGGGTTTTTTTTCTCTCTCTCTTCCTGTCTCTCTCTCTCTCTCTCTCTCTCTCTCTCTCTCTCTCTCTCTCTCTCTCTCTCTCTCTCTCTCTCTCTCTCTCTCTCTCTCTCTCTCTCTCTCTCTCTCTCTCTCTCTCTCTCTCTCTCTCTTTCTCTGCCTGTCTGTTTCTCTCTCTCTCTCCCTACCGTCTCTCTCTCTCTCTCTCTCTCTCTCTCTCTCTCTCTCTCTCTCCTCTCTCTCTCTCCTCTCTCTCTCTCTCTCTCTCTCTCTCTCTCTCTCTCTCTCTTCTCTCTCTCTCTCTCTCTCTCTCTCTCTCTATCTCTGTTTCTATGGCCACCAATTGTATATTACATAGATTACTGGTTTTCTTTTTGTTCTGAGAAAACCTTACGTCTTATTATTCCAATAACCAGGAACTTCTGATATTTTCTTCCCTGAAAACGTGCAGGAGAGGGAGGTGGAGGAGAGCTATTTTCTTTCCCTTAGTAGTGAATATCTGTAAATGGCATCTAACCCCTTTATGAACCACGAGATGTTCTGTTCCTTATACTTTCAATGTGCCTTTCCCTTATACTCTTCTTGTTCCTTTTGATCCTACTTCTCATCCTCATGTTCATTTTTTCTATTTATCACGCAATACATTTTGAGTTATTTCACGAACCTCCCGCTTCACTCACATCTATCGAAAGAAAAATAACACTAATAAGCACTTTGATCTGCAATAAAAAAAGGCGATATCTGAGGGGACGAAAAAGACGGAATAAAAACGAAGCAGAAAAACGAATAAATATGCTTTACGTTGCCAATCTCATAAAGCGAAAATATAAATAAAACACGGGAACGCGGGAAAAAAACGCGGGAACCCTTTTCAATACGGCGGAGAGAGAGAGAGAGCGGTGCCTCGGGTTTTAGTAGGGGGATGGAGAGAGGGATTCCGCCACACTATTCCGCGCTCTCACCTTCTCTGCAATTCTGTATTTTCTGTTTCCTTGCGTATTCCAGACTTTTTCCTCTTCTATATTTTTCTTGAAAGTTTTGTCTTGCGCTAATGCTTTGTTTGGCCTGCCTTTGCGATGAGGAGCGTTCGGGGATTGGAAGTAGAGTAGTAGTGGTGGTGGTAGTAGTTGTTGTTGTAGTAGTAGTAGTTGTTGTTGTTGTAGTAGTAGTAATAGACGTAGTAGGAGTAGTGGAGTAGTATTGGTAGTGGTAGTAGTAGTAGTAGTAGTAGTAGTAGTTGTTGTTGTAGTGGTAGTAGTAGTAGTAGTAGTAGTAGTAGTAGTAGTAGTCGTGGTATTAGTGTCACTACTACATTTATTAGTAGAAATAGTAATGCCACAACAAAATTAACGATAATAGGCCTAGTAATGATAGCAATAATGATAATAATAATAATAATAATAATAATAATAGCAATAATAAAATCTCAACAAGATCATCAACATCACTGCAGGGATGGAAGTGTGCGAGACGAAGTGGCGTTCATTGGTGGGCATCATTATGGCACTGCCCTGGGCGCTGGGCATGATGCTGTGGGGCGGGGCAGGCTTCCTCATCAGGGACTGGCGGTGGCTGCAGCTCATCGTCTCCCTCCCCACACTCCTCATCTTCCCTGTGCTCTTGTAAGTATCTGGTCCTCTCTTGTAAGTATCTGGTCCTCTCTTGTAAGTATCTGGTCCTCTCTTGTAAGTATCTAGTCCTCTCTTGTAAGTATTTGGTCCTCTCTTGTAAGTATTTGGTCCTCTCTTGTAAGTATCTGGTCCTCTCTTGTAAGTATCTGGTCCTCTTTTGTAAGTATCTGGTCCTCTCTTGTAAGTATCTGGTCCTCTTTTGTAAGTATATCTGGTCCTCTTTTGTAAGTATATCTGGTCCTCTTTGTAAGTATATCTGGTCCTCTCTTGTAAGTATATCTGGTCCTCTCTTGTAAGTATCTGGTCCTCTCTTGTAAGTATATCTGGTCCTCTCTTGTAAGTATATCTGGTCCTCTCTTGTAAGTATATCTGGTCCTCTCTTGTAAGTATCTGGTCCTCTCTTGTAAGTATTTGGTCCTCTTTTGTAAGTATCTGGTCCTCTCTTGTAAGTATCTGGTCCTCTCTTGTAAGTATCTGGTCCTCTCTTGTAAGTATTTGGTCCTCTCTTTGTAAGTATCTGGTCCTCTCTTGTAAGTATCTGGTCCTCTCTTGTAAGTATTTGGTCCTCTCTTGTAAGTATTTGGTCCTCTCTTGTAAGTATCTGGTCCTCTCTTGTAAGTATCTGGTCCTCTCTTGTAAGTATTTGGTCCTCTCTTGTAAGTATTTGGTCCTCTCTTGTAAGTATTTGGTCCTCTCTTGTAAGTATTTGGTCCTCTCTTGTAAGTATCTGGTCCTCTCTTGTAAGTATCTGGTCCTCTCTTGTAAGTATTTGGTCCTCTCTTGTAAGTATCTGGTCCTCTCTTGTAAGTATCTGGTCCTCTCTTGTAAGTATCTGGTCCTCTCTTGTAAGTATATCTGGTCCTCTCTTGTAAGTATATCTGGTCCTCTCTTGTAAGTATCTGGTCCTCTCTTGTAAGTATATCTGGTCCTCTCTTGTAAGTATATCTGGTCCTCTCTTGTAAGTATATCTGGTCCTCTTTTGTAAGTATATCTGGTCCTCTCTTGTAAGTATCTGGTCCTCTCTTGTAAGTATATCTGGTCCTCTCTTGTAAGTATCTGGTCCTCTCTTGTAAGTATCTGGTCCTGTCTTGTAAGTATCTGGTCCTCTCTTGTAAGTATCTGGTCCTCTCTTGTAAGTATATCTGGTCCTCTCTTGTAAGTATATCTGGTCCTCTCTTGTAAGTATATCTGGTCCTCTCTTGTAAGTATATCTGGTCCTCTCTTGTAAGTATATCTGGTCCTCTCTTGTAAGTATCTGGTCCTCTCTTGTAAGTATTTGGTCCTCTCTTGTAAGTATATCTGGTCCTCTCTTGTAAGTATATCTGGTCCTCTCTTGTAAGTATCTGGTCCTCTCTTGTAAGTATATCTGGTCCTCTCTTGTAAGTATCTGGTCCTCTCTTGTAAGTATTTGGTCCTCTCTTGTAAGTATCTGGTCCTCTCTTGTAAGTATCTGGTCCTCTCTTGTAAGTATTTAGTCCTCTCTTGTAAGTATATCTGGTCCTCTCTTGTAAGTATCTGGTCCTCTCTTGTAAGTATATCTGGTCCTCTCTTGTAAGTATATCTGGTCCTCTCTGTAAGTATATCTGGTCCTCTCTTGTAAGTATATCTGGTCCTCTCTTGTAAGTATATCTGGTTTTCCGACACTCTCTCTCTCTCTCTCATCTCTCTCTCTCTCTCTCTCTCCTCTCTCTCTCTCTCTCTCTCTCTCTCTCTCTCTCTCTCTCTCTCTCTCTCTCTCTCTCTCTCTCTCCTCTCTCTCTCTCTCTCTTCTTTTTCACTGCTTTTCCTCGTCTTTTTTTTATTCGTATGAAGGTCCTTTGCTACTCTCCTCTCTCTCTCTCTTCTCCTCTCTCTCTCTCTCTCTCTCTCTCTCTCTCTCTCTCTCTCTCTCTCTCTCTCTCTCTCTCTCTCTCTCTCTCTCTCTCTCTCTCTCTCTCTCTTCCTGGTTTTACTGTTCTGCTCGCCTTGTTTTTATTCGTATGAAAGTTCTTTTGTGATATTTTGCTGCGTTGCATGTGTGAATTTAAGCCAGTGTTTGTTCCTGTTCTTATTATCTTTCCCTTTCCTTTGTTTCTTAGGTAAATATATCTTTTTTTATCTAGTTATCTTATGTTTACTTTTTCTTGCTCATTTGTTTCATTTCGTTTTGTTTAATCTGTTTCCGTGTCTAATTGTTTTTTCTTCTTCTTTCTTTGTCTCTACTTGCACTTGTTTTGTCTCCTCGTCTTCCCTTATTTATCTTCCTTTGTTAATTTATCCACATACTTCTTTGCCACCCTCGCGTTAAGCATATTACTACCTGTTAGCTTTGCCCTTTCCCCTCACCTTACTCCATTAGTCTCCTTCCTCTTTCCCCCCAACACACACACACACACACACACACACACACACACACACACACACACACACACACACACACACATACACACACACATACACACACACCTCCTTACCTATATTTCCATTACTCTTTCCCTTATGCATCTTCCCTCACTCATCTGTCCTACCACCTCTCTTCCCTTCATTAATCTCTACCTTTTCTTATCCTCTTCTCTATTAACAATAAACCCTCGTCTTCCCCTCGTCTTCCCTCTTCTTCCCCTCTTCTTCCCCTCGTCTTCCCCTCTTCTTCCCCTCTTCTTCCCCTCTTCTTCCCCTCGTCTTCCCCTCGTCTTCCCCTCACCTGCCGTCTTTAACCCGTATTGTCGTTCCTGTCAGCATGATTGACGAGTCGCCCCGTTGGCTCATCGTGGCGGGAAGGCACGAGCAGGCGGTGAAGGTGCTCCGTCGGGCCTCCAAGTACAATAAGACAACCCTGCCGCCAGACCATCTCCTGAGACCCATGATCAAGGACATTCAGCTCGAGGTAATGCTTCTCCTCCTCCTCCTCCTCCTCCTCCTCCTCCTCCTCCTCCTCCTCCTCCTCCTCCTCCTCCTCCTCCTCCTCCTCCTCCTCCTCCTTCTCCTCCTCCTCCTCCTCCTCCTCCTCCTCCTCCTCCTCCTCCTTCCTGTTGCTCTCCTTCTGCTGATGGTAACGGATTCAGAGTATGAGAGACAAACCAGGATGTGGGAGAAATTAATGCACTAACAGGAATGATAATTATCAGAGGCTTGAACACACACACACACACACACACACACACACACACACACACACACACACACACACACACACACACACACACACACACACACACACACACACACACACACACACACACACACACACACACACACACACACACACACACACACACACACACACACACTGGAAAGCAGGGAAAGCAAGAATACAGTATTTTCCCCCATAACAATGTATAACACTATAACCTGTGATTGGTGTCATCAAACCGGGATTACCTGAACAACATAAGACATAGGACAAAAAACATAACAATAATGATAGCGATAATACGAAAATGAGGGACCTTCATAACTTTTTTTATCTTTTTCTAGCCTGGTGCCTCACATATTATGAAGATATTTTGTGCTTAAACCTCACTGTAAGCCTCAATGACCTGTTAAAGAATAGACAATAACACAAGAGACAATATTGACATAGATACAATAAGCCTGTTAAACCTCAATGTAATTCTCAAGGTGTAATTCCTCTTCTTTCCTAGAGCGACAAGCCGATGGTGAAGACAGAGAGCCAAGTCAAGGAGGACCTGAGCAAGAGGAGTGGTCGTTGTGCCCTGTCCTGGCCGAAAATGTTTAAGTAATGACTACTGGTTGGAGTCCTGTGGCACGCCTTTCCCTACGCCCTCCTGTTAACCCATCTCTTTAAGCCTCCCCTCCCGGCACCGAAAGTAAAGCATAAAACATCAGTGTGGGGGCGCGGCTTTAAGAGTAGAGAGAGCGTTCGGGTGCCTCACTGGGGGGGGGGGAGAGAGAGAGAGAGAGAGAGAGAGAGAGAGAGAGAGAGAGAGAGAGAGAGAGAGAGAGAGAGAGAGAGAGAGAGAGAGAGAGAGAGAGAGTCAGCTTGGAGCCTCATTAGGAGACCATTGCAGGGAGGCAGCTGTGAGGCACTAAACAAGTGGGGATTTCGGGACATTTCACAGCTAAAGCCGCTATTAAGGACAACAGCCGATGAAAACCCCGATCTCATCACGACCTTGAAAAACAGACGACTTGACCTTCCCTTGACCTTTGACCCCTTTTTATTTTAGCTATTTGACCTTCCTTCTTAACCCCTTGACCCATTTTCCTCACTTCCTCTTTCCATTAGTATATTTATTTCATTCATTTATCCATTTGTGTTCTTATTCATATGTGTGTTTTTTATATTATGTGTATTCGTGTTCCTGTTTCAACGTTACTCCCGGTGAATGCAAAAATGTAGTACCAGAATTTTTCCTACCTTGCTGTTTTAAATATATATAATCTTTCCCTTCTCCCCTCTACCTCAATATATTTTCGGAATAAATTAGCTTTCGCCCCAAAAAATGAAAATTAGTTTATGAAAATTAGTTTCACGAGTAACTTCCGTGAATTCTTTTATTTCTTAGAGGGTTGATATACACGTTTTTCCCCCTAGTCTACGCCCCTCGCTCCCTCCCCCTTAACCCCTTCACACCCAGATCTTTCCTTTGCTATAAAAAATTGTATGTTGTCGAGCCATAAAATTACGAAAAGTAACTGAATATACCAAATTCGAGCCCTGGCCTACCATTCGAGCCCTGGGTCACCACTGCCTACAGGCGCTATAGGCACAAATATGCAGAAAAACAAAATAGTTAGTCGACAAGGATACTAAACAGGTCATATATATAAAACTATTGCTTATAGTCACTAAAAATCGTCTTATAGTACCCAAATGACAATGGAAATTACGTTCTGGATCTGGGTCTCAAGGGGTTAAAATTAAGTTGGAAAGGTTGGGCGGGTGTATATTTTCGCTCTGCTTATATTAACGTGTTCGTGTTTCGGCTCATTTACTGCAGTGCGGTCCGCAGCAAAAATTAGCATACAAATGGTTTATGCAATTTTATGTATAACTTGTACAATATCCACTGATTTCTTCTTGCACCCATAATCAACAACATTTATTTTTTCCTAAATTAACTTTTTTACCTTTTACAAGCCTGGTGCATCGTATAGTATGGCGTTATTTTGTGTTTAAAAGTGTTTGAACCTCACATTATCACTCATTGGATATAACACCAAACCCAAAACACATCACACTTGAAATGTTTACCTGTGAAACACTATATACACCTTCGCAGAGGACACCACCTAGTAGTATAGGACACCGCGTCACACCCACAGACAGAACACCCGCTTAGGACACCCCTTTCCTTACACAATTAAAACACATCATTGAATCCTACCTACAGCACCAACACCAAACAAAACACATACAAAACACACCTTCATACCTTAGCCAACCATTCCTTCTACACTTTTCCGGCATTGTCTCACCCTTTAAAATTACTAGTTTACATCCTGACAGAACTAACTTATCCTATACGCCTACATCCCACAATTAGCCTAGCTCTTCCATTCCTACAGCCCACAATTAGCCTGGCTCTTCCATTCCTACAGCCCACAATTAGCCTAGCTCTTCCATTCCTACAGCCCACAATTAGCCTAGCTCTTCCATTCCTACAGCCCACAATTAGCCTGGCTCTTCCATTCCTACAGCCCACAATTAGCCTGGCTCTTCCATTCCTACAGCCCACAATTAGCCTAGCTCTTTCATTCCTGCAGCCCACAATTAGCCTGGCTCTTCCATTCCTACAGCCCACAATTAGCCTGTCTCTTCCATTCCTACAGCCCACAATTAGCCTAGCTCTTCCATTCCTACAGCCCACAATTAGCCTGGCTCTTCCATTCCTACAGCCCACAATTAGCCTGGCTCTTCCATTCCTACAGCCCACAATTAGCCTAGCTCTTCCATTCCTACAGCCCACAATTAGCCTAGCTCTTCCATTCCTGCAGCCCACAATTAGCCTGGCTCTTCCATTCCTACAGCCCACAATTAGCCTGGCTCTTCCATTCCTACAGCCCACAATTAGCCTGGCTCTTCCATTCCTACAGCCCACAATTAGCCTGGCTCTTCCATTCCTACAGCCCACAATTAGCCGGGCTCTTCCATTCCTACAGCCCACAATTAGCCTGGCTCTTCCATTCCTACAGCCCACAATTAGCCTGGCTCTTCCATTCCTACAGCCCACAATTAGCCTGGCTCTTCCATTCCTACAGCCCACAATTAGCCGGTCTCTTCCATTCCTACAGCCCACAATTAGCCTGGCTCTTCCATTCCTACAGCCCACAATTAGCCTGGCTCTTCCATTCCTACAGCCCACAATTAGCCTGGCTCTTCCATTCCTACAGCCCACAATTAGCCTGACTCTTCCATTCCTACAGCCCACAATTAGCCTGGCTCTTCCATTCCTACAGCCCACAATTAGCCTGGCTCTTCCATTCCTACAGCCCACAATTAGCCTGGCTCTTCCATTCCTACAGCCCACAATTAGCCTGGCTCTTCCATTCCTACAGCCCACAATTAGCCTGGCTCTTCCATTCCTACAGCCCACAATTAGCCGGGCTCTTCCATTCCTACAGCCCACAATTAGCCTGGCTCTTCCATTCCTACAGCCCACAATTAGCCTGGCTCTTCCATTCCTACAGCCCACAATTAGCCTGGCTCTTCCATTCCTACAGCCCACAATTAGCCTGGCTCTTCCATTCCTACAGCCCACAATTAGCCTGGCTCTTCCATTCCTACAGCCCACAATTAGCCTGGCTCTTCCATTCCTACAGCCCACAATTAGCCTGGCTCTTCCATTCCTACAGCCCACAATTAGCCTGGCTCTTCCATTCCTACAGCCCACAATTAGCCTGGCTCTTCCATTCCTACAGCCCACAATTAGCCTGGCTCTTCCATTCCTACAGCCCACAATTAGCCTGGCTCTTCCATTCCTACAGCTCACAATTAGCCTGGCTCTTCCATTCCTACAGCCCACGTACCCAACACCAAGGTCACTTATAGATATAATAAGTCTCTATAATAGTCTGATAATCTATATAAATGACCTTGCCCAACACAATCTCACGTGTACATCATAATCCCAGGTCGCAGAAAATTAGGGTCGTCACTGCAATCGTCTAATAACCTCTATAAATGACCTTGCCCAATACAGGCACGTGTTCCTCCTCCTTCAGGTCAAAGAAGATGAGAGTCGTCACTGTAATAGTCTAATAATTTTTATAAATGACCTTTCCCAATAGATAGATAGATAGATAGATATTTTATTGAACACAACAACATGCTCACGTGAAAATACAGTCTCACGTGTTCCTCCTCCTCCTCCTCCCAGGTCACACAAAATAAGGGTTGTCATACTCGCTCTGACCGTCAACTTCTTCGTCTCCTCCTTGGTGTACTGGGGCCTGAGTCTGAGCGGCACCGTCTACAGCAGCGACCCCTTCCTGTACATGGTGCTGAGCGGCCTGATGGAGGTGCCCAGCTACTCCCTAACGGTGCCCATCATCAAGAAGTGGGGCAGGAAGTCGCCTACAATGATCGGTTATGTGATTTGCGGTGTGGTGATCATCTCCCTGGCCTTCATCCCGGCAGGTAATGCACTAGTTTGCTACACCTTTTGCTTTTTTCTATGCTAATGTATTGAGTTGTTTTATCCTATTGTTTCCTCTCCTTCCTTGCTTTCTTTCTATTCCATCTCAGTTTTATTTGACTTTTCCTCCTCCTCCTCCTCCTCCTCCTCCTCCTCCTCCTCCTCCTCCTCCTCCTCCTCCTCCTCCTCCTCCTCCTCCTCCTCTCTTCCTCTTCCTCCTCCTCCTCCTCCTCCTCCTCCTCCTCCTCCTCCTCCTCCTCCTCCTCCTCCTCCTCCTCCTCCTCCTCCTCCTCCTCCTCCTCCTCCTCCTCCTCCTCCTCCTCCTCCTCCTCCTCCTTCTGCTCTTGTATGAAATGTCAGCGATATCTCTCACATTTATGAAAATCATTAATGAATCTACATATACTTTACCTTACATCCATATTTCTACGAGTTCCGTTTCATCTATCACCGAACTGAACAAACTGAATACATTATCTAGATCAGCAACGGATTATATCAATAACGCAATAATCTCATGTATGTCGATATTCAGCCCTCATTTTTCTAAGGTTTTTTTCATACCTGATGTTGAGATTCATATAAATATATCCATTAAGTTTATCATTCTGTCCGTAGCGTATCAGGCAAAGCACATATTTTTATCATTCTGTCCATAGCGTATCAGGCAAATATAATAATTACATAAGTTGATTGGCTTATGTTAGAGCAAGTCAACATAGGAATTGAATACATCAGGTGGGCAGGTGAGCGCCATTCCCTGCATGATAAGCGTGTCCGATCAGATTAACACACACACACACACACACTATAATTAACGATGAATGATAAAAAACTGTAGATATAGAGACAGGGCCATACGAGTGTAGATCAGGCCCAGTAAAAATACAACTAGATGAATACAACTAGATGAATACACACACACACACACACGTGACGCCCTTGTAACGCCCCCTTGACCCCCCTTGACCCCCCTGACAGACATGACGTGGCTGGTCATGACCTTCGCTCTGCTGGGCAAGCTCGCCATCAGCAGTGCCTTCATGATCCTCTTCGTGTACGAGGCGGAGCTGCTGCCAACGGAGGTGCGGCTTCAGGGGCTCGCCGTGACCGTCGTGGCGGCGAACGTGGCGGGCAGCGTCTCCCCCTACATCGCCAACTACCTGGTAAGCCCTTGAGGGGAAAAAGGGGAAGAACTGATATACCCTCTCCCTTTACATCGCCGACTACCTGGTAAGCCCTTAAGGGGAAAAAGGGGAAGAACTGATACACCCTTTCCCCTTACATCGCCGACTGCCTGGTAAGCCCTCGCATTAACCCCTTCACGCCCAGATTTTTCCCTTGCATAATCGTCTGTTAGCCATAAAACAACGAAAAATAACTTAATATACTAAATTATCTGGTGGACAAAGGTACTAAACAGGTCATATCATAGAATATTAATTACATTCATTAAAATAGTCTGTAGCCAAATTACAATGGAAAATACGTTCTAGGCTTCAAGGCATTAAGGGGAAAAAAGGGGAAGCACCGATACACCCTCTCCCCTCGTGTTGAATTAATTAATATTACTGCCTGTTAATAGGATTTCTAAAACTGTTCTTTCTCTATTTTGTTAACTTGCTATTACGTGTCTGTTACGATCTATTTTCATGGGAACTCCTTATTTCTCTATTCTCGATTTTTTTTCTCATCTATAAGGGTTCTCAACTTTGGGTTACAACTTCTTATCTTCCATTTCCGGGTGTTTCAGACTTCATGTTTACGCTTCACTATTTCTTTGTATAGAGTCCTGGCTATTTTTCTTTCTTTTTCAGTTTCTTTCTTTTCCATTTTCTTTCTTTTCCAATTTCTTTCTTTTCCATTTTCTTTCTTTTCCATTTTCTTTCTTTTCCATTTTCTTTCTTTTCCATTTTCTTTCTTTTCCATTTTCTTTCTTTTCCAATTTCTTTCTTTTTCATTTTCTTTCTTTTCCATTTTCTTTCTTTTCCATTTTCTTTCTTTTCCATTTTCTTTCTTTTCCATTTTCTTTCTTTTCCATTTTCTTTCTTTTCTATTTTCTTTCTTTTTCATTTTCTTTCTTTTCCATTTTCTTTCTTTTCCAATTTCTTTCTTTTCCAATTTCTTTCTTTTCCATTTTCTTTATCTTCCATTTCCGGGTGTTTCAAACTTTATTTTTACGCTTCACTATTTCTTTATAGATTTTGATTGTCCTGGCTACTTTTTTTTCTTCTCTTTCTTGGTGTCAGCTTCAACATTACACCATCATCTCCCTTCAGTCTATTTATGTTTATGATTCTGTGTGGTATTCGTAGTCACATACCATGATTGCTCGTGGTAATTGCTATGATTTTGTTCCATTTCTACTCAGTCAAAATGATTCACTTGATCGTATAGCTGCCATGGAAAGTACTAGAGCAATCATACAGTACTCCTATTGCAATCACAAGAGCTGGCATGACATATTGATTTAATTAGGACAAGACAAAAAGTGAACAATGACCACGTACAATGATGGTATGTGACTACGAATACGGGCATATGTCTCACACTCTCAAACAACCACTAACACTTCCCTTCCTTCCTACCTTCTCAAAACGTACTTTCTAATCCCCGTTGAGTTCTTCCGTTCTCATTATATTACGATCTATAAATACAACCATAGCTTTTCTTTTTTACAATGTCTTTCTCACCCTCAGCGTATGTCAGGATTAAGCTCTCGTCTCTTTTCCTCCCTTCACTCTCAAGCTTTATCTTTGCTTCCCTGCAGATTCCTTAGTGTATGTCAGGTAAAGTCCTCGTCTTATCTCGTTTGTCTTTTATTTTACCTCGTCTTTCCCGTCACTCAAGCCTTACCTTTGCCCACCTATAGAGTCCCTCAGTGTAAATAGAATAAAGGATCAAATAGGAAGGAAGGAAAGGTAAATAGGATCAGTGTAGACCAGGATAAAGCTCGCGTTTCTTATCTTCCCTTCACTCTCAAGCTTTACCTTTGCCCATCTATAGAGTCCCTCAGTGTATGTCTGGTAAGGTCCTCGTCTCTTTTCCTCCCTTCACTCTCAAGTTTTATCTTTTCTCCCCTGAAGTACTAGTCTCTTATCTTCCCTTCACTCAAGCCTTACCTTTGCTCCCCTGCAGAGTCCGTTGGTGCCGTGGCTTCCCTCCGTCATCTTCGGCGTGGCCTCCTTCGTAGCCAGTCTGGTGATCATCCCGCTGCCGGAGACGCTGGGAAGGCCTCTGCCGGACACCATAGACGACCTGGAGACACTGTGGAGGAGGAAGGGAACGTAAGTAGTGTTTGACTTTTGTTTGAGAAGCTGAAGAGAAATAAAAGGGATTACACAGCGCGCCAAAGTATTGTTCGCGACATCATAACACAGCGCTTCCATACGGGAATTCAGAAAACGTACTCTATGGCAGCCTACTGACTTCCGAGAGAGATATCTTACATATGGCAGCTTGTTTAAGGCACGGGCAGTCCATCAAGACCGTTGAGGAATGTTCAGATGCCACTTGTCAATTAAAGACGAAGCATTTTGAAAAGTATCACTTTACTCCCCGCGAATAATTTGAGCAGACGTGCGCTGGTATTGCTCTCAGTATTTCCATAATGGGTGGCAAGAAAGACCTAACAAAGGACCAAATCAAAGTGATTGTATCCCTACACAAGGCAGAGAGACCATTTGAAGAAATAGCAAGGATTGTGGGTGTTACGAGGAGATGTGTGCAGAAATGGGTGGAAAGTTTCACGGTGGGCTGGCGGGTGGCGACAGTCGCGACACCGTAACAGTAGAAGTGGCCAGGGTGAGGATGTAAAAGTCATATAACAATATTTTTCTTGCTCTTATTTGAGGATGGGCATCCACTTGACGTTTCATGACATTTAGGGTGCTTGCTGATGTTTTACATCCTCACCCTGGCCACTTCTACTGTTACGATGTCGCGGCTGTCGCCACCCGCCAGCCCACCGTGAAACTTTCCACCCATTTCTGCACACATCTCCTCGTAACACCCACAATCCTTGCTATTTCTTCAAATGGTCTCTCTGCCTTGTGTAGGGATACAATCACTTTGATTTGGTCCTTTGTTAGGTCTTTCTTGCCACCCATTATGGAAATACTGTGAGCAATACCAGCGCACGTCTGCTCAAATTACTCGCGGGGAGTAAAGTGATACTTTTCAAAATGCTTCGTCTATGATTGACAAGTGGCATCTGAACATTCCTCAACGGTCTTGATGGACTGCCCGTGCTTTAAACGAGTTGCCAGATGCAGGATATCTCTCGGAAGTCAGTAGGCTGCCATAGAGTACGTTTTCTGAATTCCCGTATGGAAGCGCTATGTTATGATGTCGCGAACAATACTTTGGCGCGCTGTGTATAGACGAAGTAACCATTCAGAGGAGGAATATTTTAGACAGCTAAAATATTATAGTAAAATATCTCATACAAATCCAGTACAACACAATACAAAAAGGAGGAATATGGAGACACTGTAGAGGAGGAAGGGAACGTCAGTAAGAAAGGGCCGAACTAAATTGGCCCACCCCCTTCCTTTATTCTTATCTTCTCTCTTCTCTTGTATTTATTCCTTCGTTTCCCATCCACTCAGTTCCCTACCCTTCTCTATTTCCGTACATTATTTTTTTCTCTCACTCCTACATTGCCTTTTTACTTTTCCTTTCCCTTTATTTCCCTCTATTCTATCATATTTGTTTCCTCTCTGTCCATACTACTGATCTGTTCTCACCTCCTTTTTTTAGTGTGTTGTACTGGATTTGTATGAGATATTTTACTATAATATTTGAGTTGTCTAAAATATTCCTCCTCTGAATGGTTACTTCGTCTATATTCCCTCTATATTTCTCTATACGGACAAGTAGAATCCATATTTAAGTAACTTTCATGTGTTTGGTATCTTATTTTTCCCACCTTTGACCAGTCCTTTGAGATGTTAAAAAAAATAGTGTTTGACTTTTGTTTGAGAAGCTGAAGAAAAATTGAATAATAAGGAAAGTCAACAAATCAACGAAGTAAACATTCATTATATTGCACAAGGAGGAATATTTTACAAACAACTCAAACATTACAGTTAGATATTTGATGTATGTGTCGACTATTCTACTCATTTATACAACATTCATCGTATGTGTAGATAAGCCTTCAATATACAAAAAATACGGTGAGAGAATTAAATTAAAATCCCGAACTAAATTGGCCCAACCCCTTCCTTTATTCTCTTACTGTCTTCTTTAAAGGGACTGGGAACTTAGCTAGGGTTTTGTTACCTCTATTTTTTTTTTACCTCTGACCAGTCCTTTGAGATGTAAAAAAAATAGTGTTTGACTTTAGTTTGAGAAGCTGAATAGAAATTGAATACAAGAGAAAGTCAACAAATGTGCATAGTAAACATTCATTACATTGCACGGGGAGGAATATTTTACAGACAACTCAAACATAGTAGTTAAATATTTCAAACCATTCCAGATTAACACATGAACTTGAATTAACCTCTCCTCTAACCTCTCCTCTAACCTCTCCTCTAACCTCTCTCCTTCTTTCCTCTAACCTCTCCTCTAACCTCTCTCCTTCTTTCCTCTAACCTCTCCTCTAACCCCTATCCTTCTTTCCTCTAACCTCTCCTCTAACCTCTCTCCTTCTTTCCTCTAACCTCTCCTCTAACCTCTCTCCTTCTTTCCTCTAACCTCTCCTCTAACCCCTATCCTTCTTTCCTCTAACCTCTCCTCTAACCTCTATCCTTCTTTCCTCTAACCTCTCCTCTAACCCCTATCCTTCTTTCCTCTAACCTCTCCTCTAACCGCTCTCCTTCTTTCCTCTAACCTCTTCTCTAACCGCTCTCCTTCTTTCCTCTAACCTCTCCTCTAACCTCTCTCCTTCTTTCCTCTAACCTCTCCTCTAACCTCTCTCCTTCTTTCCTCTAACCTCTCCTCTAACCGCTCTCCTTCTTTCCTCTAACCTCTCCTCTAACCTCTCTCCTTCTTTCCTCTAACCTCTCCTCTAACCGCTCTCCTTCTTTCCTCTAACCTCTCCTCTAACCCCTATCCTTCTTTCCTCTAACCTCTCCTCTAACCTCTATCCTTCTTTCCTTCCCTTTACATCTCTTTTCTTCTATCTCACCTTTCTTTATGCTCACATTTTTATTCCATCTTTCGCCCCTCCGTTTTTCCTTTTTCTTCCTTTCCCCTTACATCTATCTCTCTTTTCTTCTTTTCCTTCTTTCCTTATTCTCACATTTTTATTGCATCTTTCGCTCCTCTTTTCCTTCCTTCCACAATGATCTTTTTCCCTTCCCCTTACATCTCTCTGATCTTCTTTTCCTTCTTTCCTTATTCTCACATATTTATTGCATCTTTCGCTCCTCTTTTCCTTCCTTCCACATTGGTATTTTCACTTCCCTATACATCTTTCTCTTCTTCTTTCTCTTCTTTCTTTACTCTCACTTTTTAATGCATCTTTCATCCCTCCTTTCCTTCCTTCCACATTAACTTTCATCACATTGCCATCTACAGGAGAACTGACGCAGAGGACGACGGTCAGACGGAAAAATTGACGGCGGCGTAGAGAGTCGTCGTAGCGTTCAGGAGGAAGAAGGAAGAGGAAGAGGAAGAGGAGGTGGCCAAGGAAGAGCCCAGTCCTCCTTTACATGGTTCCTACTGCTTCCTACTACTGCTACTTCTACTACTACTACTTCTACTACTACTACTACTACTACTACTACTACTACCACTACTACTACTACTACTACTTCTGCTACTTCTACTACTACTACTACTACTACTTCTACTACTACTACTACTTCTACTACTACTACTACTACTACTTCTACTACTACTACTACTACTACTACTACTACTACTTCTACTACTACTACTACTACTACTACTATACTACTGCTACTACTACTACTACTACTACTACTACTACTACTACTACTTCTACTACTACTACTACTACTACTACTACTTCTACTACTACTACTACTACTACTACTTCTACTACTACTACTACTACTACTATTCTACTTCTACTTGCTTCTACTACTACTACATCATCAACCTATAGGAGATGGATCGAAATGTTGAGTCAGGTCCTGGAGGAATTAATGGACGTGTGTGTATGTGTGTGTGTGTGTGTGTGTGTGTGTGTGTGTGTGTGTGTGTGTGTGTGTGTGTGTGTGTGTGTGTGTGTGTGTGTGTGTGTGTGTGTGTGTGTGTGTGTGTGTGTGTGTGTGTGTGTGTGTGTGTGTGTGTGTGTGTGTGTGTTGTGGGTGTGTGTGTGTGTTGTGTGTGTGTGTGTGTGTGTGTGTGGTGTGTGTGTGTGGAAAGAAACATTGAAAAAAACTTGATCGAAAATTCCTATGTCGTGACTTCATTAGAAAACAAACTCATTTTATACATCACTTCATTGTTTTCGTTTCTCTTGTTCATTTTTTTTCATTCCTCGTGAAAGAATGTTTTTGTATATTATCCGATCACAATAAAACATGAAAAAACTATATGAAAAACAGTGATAAATCCTTCGACTATATTTTCTCTCTATTTTTTCCTCCAGTTCAAAAATGCAACTTAATAGCTTTGGAACTGAACAGACACGGTTTTTATCCACATGCAAAGAAGAATTATTGCTAGAAAACGATGAATTATGTTTTACCCCTCGTGTGTGTGTGTGTGTGTGTGTGTGTGTATTCATCTAGGTGTTGTATTTTACAGGGCCTGAGCAATGCTCGTATGGCCCCGTCTCCATATCAACATTTTTATCATTCATCCTTAGTGCTTTGTGTTGGCCGAAGCCAGCACCCCGGAGAGCAGGTCACAAATCCCGGCTAACACCCGGTACCCATTCACTGCTGGGTGGACAGGGGCTCGGGTTTTAAGGAAACAACCCATCTGTTTCCGCTCCGCCCGGGGATCGAACCCGGAACTTCTCGGTTGTGAACCGAGCGTGCTTCCCTTACACCACGGAGTGTGTGTGTGTGGGTGTGATGATATGCAACTCTGCTTAATTATAATAACACACATCATAATAACAACACCGCGAGACAATAACTACCTCTTGACCGGCATGAGGAAGAGGAGGAAGAGGAGGAGGAGGAGGAGGAGGGAGGAGGAGGAGAAGACGCATTTACAAGATAAGGAAAAAAGCGTGGGAGGTGAAACAAAGGAGAGGAAAAACAAAATACCAAACACTTGAAAATGACTTAAATAAGGATTCTACTTGTCTGTATAGCGATTAAGGTGAGAACAGATCAGTAGTATGGACAGAGAGGAAACAAATGTGTTAGAATAGAGGGAAATAAAGGGAAAGGAACAAGTAAGGCAGTGTAGGAGTGAGAAAATAAATTATGTACGGAAATAGAGAAGGGAAGGGAACTGAGTGGATGGGAAACGAAGGAATAAGCTCAGAAAGAGAAGAGAGAAGAAAAGGAAATGAGAAAGCGAAGGAGGAAGAAGGGTAGATGAGGAGAAAGGAAATGGAGGGAGAGAGGAACGAAAAGTGAAGTGCAGACGAGAGGGAGAGAGAGGAAAAAAAGGGAGGAAAGGAAAATTGACCTCCTCTACGTCTCACTGGTCACGAAAGGTCAATGAATCACCTCGATCCTCCAGCCTCAAGGACGAAGCTTCGGTCTCGTCTGATTCGAAGCACTCCTACCTTGAACACAGTCCGAAAAAAGCTTCGATTAAAAAAGAGGTCTTATTGAAATCAGAAAAAAAACTAACCGATTCGAGGGAAAAAAAATCTTCAAATCGCAATAAAATATATGATAATTATGGAATTGACGGTTTAATGTTATAGTCTCCGCTTGGCTCATTAACCCCTTCACGCCCAGATCTTAATAAATAAATATAAAATGCTATAAAAATGTGTATGTTGTCGAGCCATAAAATTACGAAAAGTAACTGAATATACCAAGTTAGTGGATAAGGACAGTAAACAGGTCATGTCTATAAAAAATTGCTTATAGTCACTAAAAATCGTCTCATAGTAGCCAAATTACAATGGAAATTACGTTCTGGGTCTCAAGGCGTTAATAAAAAACATTCCGAAAGTTGTAGTTTTTTCATCATAACATTCATCGTATTTTTACATCGTATTCATCGTATACCCCCGAAAATTCCCAAAACAAATATTATCATGTGTAGCTATACAAGTTATCTTTTCCCAACTCACTTCTTAACTAGAAAACACGAATTGAGATAATTTCTATTTTTTTCCAACTCTGTCTCATTTTCAACCTTCAAGATGAGACTCGCGTGTGTGTCCCTTGCCTCCTTTCCCTGACTCTCCGTCGTTTACCATCATCAAGACACAAACTGCTCCCTTACAGGCACAAAAGACGACCCAGGACGACACATCCTTGACCCCTTACGCCTGACCTCTCTGACCTGCCTCTGACCTGGTTCGCCCTCCATCTCTCTTTACATATTTCCCCTCAACATGCTGTCATCTCCACTCGACTTGACACCAGTATAAAAAAACTTTACCCCTTCGTCAGTCGTCCATCACAGACAGCCTCTTTGGTGACCCCTCAAGGCAAGCCGCTCCTATCATGTTCCTCCCCTTGTATTTTGTTTCTCTCCTATTCCCCTCACTCCCCCTAGCCCCCCAGTCTACCCCCAGCCCCCTCAGCCCCCCAGCAGGTATCCCGTCCCAGCAGGTAAGCTCCTTCTAGTCCCCAGGCATTCTCTGTCGCATTCCGTGTATACTAGCGCGACCCTTCCTTCTCACAAAGAAAAATAATCTACGTCGTCTCTCTCAGTCTCTCTTCATATATACAAACTCCCCTCGTCGCTTCCCCTCCCCCCTCCTCTCTCTCCTTTTCTTCCTGCTCTGTGTGTGTGTGTGTGTGTGTGTGTGTGTGTGTGTGTGTGTATGTGTGTGTGTGTGTGTGTTTAAGGATGCTCAGGTCCCTGCAAGTACAGCGTCCGGCCTACTTTTCTGACTTCAAAGAGGTAGCGTGAAGGTTGCCGACACCGCCGTTTTGTTTACTTCTTGTGACTCCTGAAGGATGAAAGTCGCCTCATAATAGTACCCTCCCGTCAAGCGTTCTCTGGAGGAGGTGTTTTTATGTGTGTAATATTGCGTTGCTTCTTAAATGGAGTGATGAAAATATGAGCAATGTGGTTTTTTTCTTCTTAATTTTTTGTGCTTGTTGTTTTCATCTTCTATTATTATTATTCTTCCTCGTCCTCCTCTACTTGTTGTTGTTGTTGTTGTTATTGTTGTTGTTGTTGTTGTTGTTGTTGTTGTTGTTGTTGTTGTTGTTGTTGTTGTTGTTGTTGTTGTTGTTGTTGTTCATTCGTCCTAATAAGAACATGGTGTTATTTTTTTTTTTTTTTTTGTGGTTGTTGATTTGATCTTCTATTATCCTTCCTCGTCCTCCTCTACCTCTCCTTTTCCTTCTTCTTCTTCTTCATTTCTTCTTCCTCTTGTTGCTGTTGTTGTTATTGTTGTTGTTGTTGCTATTGTTGTTGTTGTTATTATTGTTGTTGTTGTTGTTGTTGTTGTTGTTATTATTGTTGTTGTTGGTGTTGTTGTTGTTTTTGTTGTTGGTGTAGTTGTTGTTGTTGTTGTTCGTTCTTCTTCTTGTTCTTCTTCTTCCAACCATCCCTCCGTCTTTGAAATGTTGCCATAGTCGCGTGGTGTTGTTTCAGAGTTTCGTTTCAAGTTTCGTACGTGTCTGAGGGAGAAAGTCTCGCCATAAATTGCCAAGGTGGCAGGTGAGATGTTGGTACTTTGTAGCCGAATAATACATAATAATAAAAAATAAGACCAGAAGTAACATAATTCTCAAACGTCTCGTAAATCTAACTTATGGAAATCACTTTGGATTTTTTGTTGGTTGTACCACAACCTACAAACGAACAACTGTCTACTACTCCTATACACATCACCTCAACGCCATCAACTGCTACCTCCTTTACACAATCTCTCAAACAGACCACTGTCTACACCCCTTTTCTCTATAAAACACTACAAAATCTTGCAACTTTTGTTACAACTCGTATATCATCAGCTGATTACTATAATGTCCTAGTGGTCTCTCTTTACAAAAATGTGCCTACAAAACAGACTCAACTTGTTCTTCTCCCTTAACAACACATCACCTACTCAAAGCCATAGTCGCTGTCAGACTTTCTTAACAACACAAAAACTCAGCAAACATGACCACAATGGTACAACTCCTAATAACAAAAAAAAAATAAAACGACCACAAGTACAATCTCAAACACTAACAAACATCTACTTATGAAACCAACTTAGAAACTTTTGTAAACAAAACAAACAACACACTACAAAACAGACCACAACTGCTACAACTCCTATAACAACAACAACAACACTACAAAACAGACCACAACTGCTACAACTCCTATTACAACAAAAACACTACAAAACAGACCACAACTGCTACAACTCCTATAACAACAACAAAAACACTACAAAACAGACCACAACTGCTACAACTCCTATAACAACAACAAAAAACACTACAAAACAGACCACAACTGCTACAACTCCTATAACAACAACAAAAACACTACAAAACAGACCACAACTGCTACAACTCCTATAACAACA
>JACEEZ010013456.1:15000-45000 GCA_016584305.1 Chionoecetes opilio | reverse complement strand
TCTCTCTCTCTCTCTTTTCTCTGTCTCTGTCTCTCTTCTGTCTGTCTCTCTGCTCTCTCTCTCCCTCTCTCTCGTCTCTTCTCTCTCTCTTCTTGCTTCTCTCTCTCTCTCTTCGTCTCTCCTCTCTGTCTCTCTCTCTCTCTCTCTCTCTCTCTCTCTCTCTCTCTCTCTCTCTCTCTCTCTCTCTCTCTCTCTCTCTCTCTCTCCTCTCTCTCTCTCTCTCCTCTCTCTCTCTCTCTCTCTCTCTCTCTCTCTCTCCTCTCTCTCTCTCTCTCCCCCCCCCCCCCCACTGACATTTATGTATACAGGTAAACAATCAACACTATGATATACAACTCTCTGTTATTCTCACTTTTTGTTTTGCTATATTTTTTCTTTGGTATCCTTTCAACATTTTCTCTATATTTTTACGTATTGGAATATCTACCTATCTACATCTACCCTCTACATCTATCTAACTGACCATCTATAGCTCCATACCTATTCATCTACCTATCCTTCATCTACCTTCATTTCACATAACTGTAAAAGAAATTATGTATGTTCTTGCAAAATCAAAATAAGGGCCAGCAAAAGAGAGAGAAGTGGAGAGAGAGTATAATTGTGTGTGTGTGTGTGTGTGTGTGTGTGTGTGTGTGTGTGTGTGTGTGTGTGTGTGTGTGTGTGTGTGTGTGTGTGTGTGTGTGTAACTATATAGCTTTGTATGTATATCCATCTATCTCCGGCTCTTCATTTTATTTTTCTCTCCTCTTTCGTTTTTGGGATATCATTTGTTTGCATTTTTCAGAGCCTTGTGTCAATATATATGCCCTCGGGGAGTATGTTTTTCTTTTTTTCTTTTTTCTTTATTTTATTATTATATATATATTTTTTTTTACGTTGAAGTCATGAAGAATTAGAAAGAAAGAAGAAGATTACGTTATGAAGAAGTATGCGTTTTATTTTACGTTGAAGCCTATGAAGAAGTATGCGGTTTTTTTACGTTGAAGCCTATGAAGAAGTTGCGTTTTTTTTACGTTGAAGCCTATGAAGAAGTCTGCGGTTTTTTTTTACGTTGAAGCCTATGAAGAAGTATGCGTTCTTTTTTACGTTGAAGCCTATGAAGAAGTTTGCGTTTTATTTTACGTTGAAGCCTATGAAGAAGTATGCGTTTTTTTTTACGTTGAAGCCTATGAAGAAATCTGCGTTTTTTTTTACGTTGAAGCCTATGAAGAAGTATGCGGTTTTTTTACGTTGAAGCCTATGAAGAAGTATGCGTTTATTTTTACGTTGAAGCCTATGAAGAAGTCTGCGTTTTTTTTTACGTTGAAGCCTATGAAGAAGTATGCGTTTTTTTTTACGTTGAAGCCTATGAAGAAGTAAGCGGGTTTTTTTACGTTGAAGCCTATGAAGAAGTATGCGTTTTATTTTACGTTGAAGCCTATGAAGAAGTATGCATTTTTTTTACGTTGAAGCCTATGAAGAAGTCTGCGGTTTTTTTTACGTTGAAGCCTATGAAGAAGTCTGCGTTTTTTTTACGTTGAAGCCTATGCAGAAGTCTGCGTTTTTTTTACATTGAAACCTATGAAGAAGTTGCGTTTTATTTTACGTTGAAGCCTATGAAGAAGTCTGCGTTTTATTTTACGTTGAAGCCTATGAAGAAGTTGTGTTTTATTTTACGTTGAAGCCTATGAAGAAGGCTGCGTTTTTTTTTAAGTTGAAGCCTATGAAGAAGTATGCGTTCTTTTTTTACGTTGAAGCCTATGAAGAAGTCTGCGTTTTATTTTACGTTGAAACCTATGAAGAAGTTGCGTTTTATTTTACGCTGAAGCCTATGAAGAAGTATGCGTTTTTTTTTTAAGTTGAAGCCTATGAAGAAGTATGCGTTTTATTTTACGTTGAAGCCTATGAAGAAGTATGCGTTCTTTTTTACGTTGAAGCCTATGAAGAAGTATGCGGTTTTTTTACGTTGAAGCCTATGAAGAAGTATGCGTTTTTTTTTACGTTGAAGCCTATGAAGAAGTATGCGGGTTTTTTTACGTTGAAGCCTATGAAGAAGTATGCGTTCTTTTTTACGTTGAAGCTTATGAATAAGTATGCGGTTTATTTTACGTTGAAGCCTATGAAGAAGTATGCGTTTTTTTTTACGTTGAAGCCTATGAAGAAGTATGCGTTCTTTTTTTACGTTGAAACCTATGAAGAAGTATGCGGTTTATTTTACGTTGAAGCCTTTGAAGAAGTCTGCGTTTTTTTTACGTTGAAGCCTATGAAGAAGTCTGCGTTCTTTTTTACGTTGAAGCCTATGAAGAAGTCTGCGTTCTTTTTTACGTTGAAACCTTTGAAGAAGTCTGCGTTTTATTTTACGTTGAAGCCTATGAAGAAGTCTGCGTTCTTTTTTACGTTGAAACCTTTGAAGAAGTCTGCGTTTTATTTTACGTTGAAGCCTATGAAGAAGTCTGCGTTCTTTTTTACGTTGAAACCTTTGAAGAAGTCTGTGTTTTATTTTACGTTGAAGCCTATACAGAAGTCTGCGTCCCGTCACACCGGAGTGCTGTAAAATAACGTGAAATCAACTGTGTGATGAAGCCCCGAAATATAGGCAGTCACAATTCAGAACAATGATTTAACCCTTGAGGCCCAGAACGTAATTTTCATTGTAATTTGGGTACCATTAGATGTTTTTTAGTGACTATAAGCAATATTTTATAGATATGACCTGTTTAGTAGCCTTGTCCACTAACTAAATTGATATAATCAGTTAGTTTTCGTAATTTTATGGCTAACAACATGATTTTTTTTATAGCAAAGGAAAGATCTGGGCATGTAACATTATTTCTGGATATGAATTATTACCAAAAAAATAATAAACATGATTTTTTCCCAGGTTTCCAATAGCACTGATATATTTTTTTGTACACCATACTTGAAAGGTAATTTCAGATACGAATGGATTTAGCAATATGTTTGTAAGCTTAATTTGACTTTTTTAATTAGCTAATTATCATGATTATTAGGAACTAGCCGCAAAGCCGCCCTCCGGGCGGACTTTTCGGCTAGCTCCTGCGGAGGGCTATTGGTGGGCCTTCGGCCCACCACCTGCGTTTGGTGGTCCTTCGGCCCACCAAACACAGACTCTCCAGATAGCCCCTTCTAACTTTCATGAAATCATTGATGTAGAAATGTATATTAACGCCAACCCATTCACATCACCCCCCACCCATTCACTCACCCATTAACCATCACCCCCCACCCATTCACTCACCCATTAACCATCACCCCCTACCCATTCACTCACCCATTACCCATCACCACACACGCATTCACTCACCCATTACCCATCACCCCCCACCTATTCCCTCACCCATCACCCCCAACCCATCACCCCCACCCATCACTCACCCATCACCCCCACCCATTCACTCACCCATCACCCCACACCCATTACCCATCACCCCACCCATTCACTCACCCATTACCCATCACCCTACATCAAGGTTTCCTCAATTCTCGCAACCCACTTTTTTTTCTCACAATTCTCGCTAATAGGCTGCTAAAAAAAAAAAAAAAGTGATCGGATCATCTTATAAGTGGGCTTAAAACCTTCCCCTGGTCGACCCGATTCCAAAACTGTGCCATATGAGGGGATTCCGCCACAGGGGTCGGCACCCAGAGCGGACAGACAGACACACACACACACACACACACACACACACACACTTTCGCTTATATTATTATAGATTGATGTGAAAGAAATAGTTGACTTCATAGGTTAGAAAAAAAGACACAAATTGTTATCTCTCTCTCTCTCTCTCTGTCTCTCTCTTTCCCTCTCTCTCCCTCTGTCTGTTTGTCTGCCTGTCTTCTGTCTGTCTGTCTGTCTGTCTGTCTGTCTGTCTCTCTCTGTTTCTCTCTCCCTCTCTCTCCCCGCCCCTCTCTCTCTCTCTCATTCTCTCTCTCTCTGTCTCTCTCCCCCCTCTCACTCTCTTTCTGGCGGTAAATGAGCTGCCCTGAATCTGTCTGTCTGTCTCTCTCTCTCTCCGCCTCTCTCTCTCTCCTCCCTCTCTCTCTCTCTCTCTCTCTCTCTCTCTCTCTCTCTCTCTCTCTCTCTCTCTCTCTCTCTGGCGGTAAATGAGCTGCCCTGAATCTCTATGACAGGTGAGAGGGTAGAGCGACAAGGGGTTAAGACAGGCATGAAAGGGGACGTAGTAGCATAATGGCAAAGGGAACAGAGGAAAAGGGTAGGAAAGGAAGGGAAATGGGAGTACTTTAACGATAAAGGGAGAGGAAAAGATGATGGAGGATATAGGTTTAAAGGGATAGGTAGTGGGAAAGGAAGTGAAAGAAGAGAAAAGATAATAGAGAAGGGAGTAATTGTGGAAAAGGGAAATAGAAATACATTTTAAAGGAGAGACAGTTCAAAAGAGAAGAATAATACTATTAAAAGGGAAATAAGTGAAGGGATATTTGAGAAGGGAAGTAAAAGGAAGGGGAGAGAAGGGATGTGGAAGAAGAGAAAAGCTATAGGGAAAGGAGTAATTGTGAAAAAAAGGAAAGTAGAAGTTTATTTAAGGAGAGACAGTTAAGAAGAGACGAATGATATTATTAAAAGGAAAAGAAAAGGAGAGAATTTTGGGAAGGGGAAGTAAATGGAAGAGGAAAAAAGGGAAGTAGAAGAAGAAGAAAGATATAGGGAATAATTGCGAAGAAGGGAAATAAGAAGTACATTTAATTAAGGGAGAGACAGTTAGGAGAAGGAGGAGAAGAATAGTATTGAAAGGAAAGGAGTCGGAGGGATATTTAGGAAGGGGAGTAAAAGGAAAAGGAAAAAGGGAATTAAAGGAAGAGAAAGGAAAAGAAACTAGAAGTATATGTAACCCCTTGAGACCCAGAACGTAATTTCCATTGTAATTTGGGTACCATTAGACGATTTTTAGTGAATATAAGCAATGTTTTATAGATATGACCTGTTTAGTAGCCTTGTCCACTAATTAATTTGGCATATTCAGTCACTTTTCGTAATTTTATGGCTAACAACAAACGATTTTATATAGCCAAGGAAAGATCTGGGCGTGAAGGGGTTAAGGGAAAGACAGTAAAGGGAATGAAGAGAAGAATAGTATTGAAAAAAGAAGGAAAAAGGAAAAGAAAGGAAAGAAGGGGAGGAATATTTGGGAAGGGGAGTAAAAGGAAGAGGAAAGAAGGGAATTGAAGGAAGAGAAGGGGAGGGATGCATATATTCTCTGCCTCACAAAACGTATTTATATTGCCATATTTTTTGTGTATGCTGGCGAGGAAAACGGTGTGTAAGAGAGAAGGAAGAGGAAGAGAGAGAAGGAAGAGAGAAGGAAGAGAGAGGAAGAGAGGAAGGAGAGAGAAGAGAGGAGAGAAAAGAGAAGGAGAGAAGAGAGAAGGAAGAGAGAAGGAAGTAGAGAGAGAGAAGAGAGAGAGAGAGAAGAAGAGAGAAAAGAGAAGGAGAAAGAGAAGGAAGAAGAGAGAAGGAAGAGAGAGAAGGAAGAGAGAGAAGGAAGAGAGAAAGGAAGGAGAGAGAAGAGAATGAGAGAAGACAGAGAAGGAAGAGAGAAGGAAGGAGAGAGAAGAGAGAAGGAAGAGAGAGAAGGAAGTAGAGAGAAGAGAGGAGAGAAGAGAGAAGGAAGGAGAGAGAAGAGAAGGAGAGAAGAGAGAAGGAAGAGAGAGAAGGAAGAGAGAGAAGGTAGAGAGAAGGAAGAGAGATGGAAGAGAGAGGGAAGAAAGAGAAGAGAGAAAGAAGAGAGAGAAGGAAGAGAGAAAGAAGAGAGAGAAGGAAGAGAGAAGGAAGAGAGAGGGAAGAGAGAGAAGAGAGAAGGAAGAGAGAAGGAAGAGAGAGAAGGAAGAGAAAAGGAAGAGAGAAGGAAGGAGAGAGAAGAGAAGGAGAGAAGAGAGAAGGAAGAGAGAAGGAAGAGAGAAGGAAGAGAGAGGAAAGCAAGACACGAGGGGAAAATAAAAGAATATGAGTGCATAAAAATACTATAAAACCAAATATTATTACTATTATTACTACTATTACTATTGGTACTACTACTACTACTACTCTATTATCATTACTATTATTGCTATTTTTGTCATTAATCTACTACTAACTACTACTAATCTACTTGTCTACTATTATTATTACTTATATTTACTACTATTATTACTACTTATCTACTATTATTCCTTCCTTCTCTCTCTTCCTTCGCTCTCTTCCTTCTCTCTCTTCCTTCTCTCTTCCTTCTCTCTTCCTTCTCTCTCTTCCTTCTCTCTTCCTTCTATCTTCCTTCTCTTCTCTATTCCTTCTCTCCCTTCCTTCTCTCTCTTCCTTCGCTCTCTTCCTTCTCTCTTCCTTCTCTCTCTTCCTTCTCTCTCTTCTTTCTCTCTTCCTTCTCTCTCTCCTTCTCTCTTCCTTCTCTCTCTTCCTTCGCTCTCTTCCTTCTCTCTCTTCCTTCTCTCTTCCTTCTCTCTCTTCTCTCCTCGCTTCCTTCTCTCTTCCTTCTCTCTCTTCTTTCTCTTTTCCTTCCTCTCTTCCTTCTCTCTTCCTTCTCTCTCTTCTCTCCTCTCTTCTCTCTCCTTATTATCATTATCACTATTTTTGACATTACTTCTATCATTACTATTATGACATGCTATTTACTCCTCCTGAAAGTTGGACAGTAGAACAGAGCAGAACAATGACTACTATATAGGCATAATTAATACAAAGAAATTATCAAGAAATATAAGAAATAATAAGTGAAATAAACAAAACTTGCTCACAAAAATAATTACTGAAATAACAAGTGAATCAATCAGCAAATATATATTAGAACAACAACACACACCACACACACACACACACACACACCACACACACACACCCACAACACACACACACACACACAACACCACACACACACACACACACACACACACACACACACACACACACACACACACACACACACACACACACACACACACACACACACACACACACACACTCCCCAACCCCCCCTCCACGAGTGAAGATGATGATGATGATGACCTAAACAACCCCCCCCGCAACACACACACACACATACACACATACCCACACACCACACACACACACACACACACACACACACACACACACACACACAAACACACACACACACACACAGACACACATATAAAAGTGAGTCAATAGGTAGAGTTGTCAGTGGAGAGGACTTGGCATTGATTACAAAGGTTCCCCGCCCCGCCCCAGCCATGCAACTTTAAGCGAATACTGAACGCAGAAAAACCTGAGAGAGAGAGAAAAATGAGGAGAGAGAGAGAGAGGAGAGAGAGAGAGAGAGAAGGAAAAGAGAGAGAAGAGAGAGAGAGTAGAGAGAGAGGAGAGGAGAGAAGAGAGACGAGAGAGAGAGAGAGAGAGAAGAGAGAGAGAGAGAGAGAGAGAGAGAGAGAGAGTTTATTTCTTCTTCGCCTCTTCTCATGATTGTATTATTATGTATTTTTCTTTTTTGATCATGTGAGTGTGTGTGTGTGTGTGTGGTGTGTGTGTGTGTGTGTGTGTGTGTGTGTGTGTGTGTGTGTGTGTGTATGTGAGTATGTGTGGTGTGTTTTTTCATGTCCCCTTTTTTTTTCTTTTTTCAGACACAATTAGTTTGACATACATGCATTTTTTTCTTATTATTTCTCCTTGCAAATTTTATCTATTCAATCTCTTTTGTTTTTCCAATTTCCTTTCTTTCAAATTCACTTTTCCAATTCATATCTACGTTCATGAAAAAAAAAGTGTATTCATTTTCTTTCACTAATTCATTCACATATCTTTTAACTTCCCTTTAGTTCAACATGTGACCTTCAGAAACATGTGAGAGAGAGAGAGAGAGAGAGAGAGAGAGAGAGAGAGAGAGAGAGAGAGAGAGAGAGAGAGAGATACTTGATACTTGATACTTGATCGTTTATTCGGCTTGGTGTAATACAATAATTTTTTCATAATCAATTATAGTCATACAAGCCACGGTCCATTAAGCCGAGGAGGAGAGAGAGAGAGAGAGAGAGGAGAGAGAGAGAGAGAGAGAGAGAGAGAGAGATTACGCCAGCATTGAGTTATCTCCCCCTTCCTTCTTCCAGCCCGCCATATCTCAGCCTCCGATAAGGCTGTTAATCTCTATAAACCACAACAGATAGATAACCTTCCCGAGACGCCCTAATTTAACAACCAGGTAATTCTTCTTCATTATAAAGTCGCTTCATTATCCTGGTCGTGTATAATGTCTGCCTGCTTAGCTCTGCCTGCCTGTCTGTCTGCCTGCTTAGCTCTGCCTGCCTGTCTGTCTGCCTGCTTAGCTCTGCCTGCCTGTCTGTCTGCCTGCTTAGCTCTGCCTGCCTGTCTGTCTGCCTGCTTAGCTCTGATGTCCCGCCTGCTTAGCTCTGCCTGCCTGTCTTCTGCCTGCTTAGCTCGCTGTCGCCTGCTTAGCTCGGCCTGTCTGTCTGTCTGCGCTTAGCTCTGCCTGTAGCCTGCTTAGCTCTGCCTGCCTGTCTTCGCCTGCTTAGCTCTCCTGCCTGTCTGTCTGCCTCTTACTTGTCTGTCTTGCCGTGCTTAGCTCTGCTGCCTTCTGTCTGCCTCCTTAGTTTCTCCCCTGTCTGCCTGCTTAGCTCTGGGCTGCCTGTCTGTCGGCTGCTTAAAGTTTGGGCCTGCCTGTCTGTCGGGCCGCTTAGCTCTGCCTGCCTGTCTGTCCGCCTCCTTAGCTTGTCTGTCTGCCTCCTTAGTCTGCCTGTCTGCCGCTTAGCTCTGCCTGCCTGTCTGTTTTCCCTTGCCTTGCCTGCCTGCTGTCTAGTCTGCCTGTAGTCTGTGCCTGTCTGTCTGCCTGCTTACTCGCCCTGTCTGCCTCCCTAGATCGGGCTGCCGTCTGTCTGCTGCTTAGCTCGCTGCCTTCCTGTCTGCCTCCTTACTCTGTCTGTCTGCTCCTTAGCTCTGCTGCCCTGCTGCTTAGCTTGCCTGCCTGTCTGTCTGCCTCTTAGCTCTGCCTCCCTGCCCTGTCTGCCCCCTTTAGCTCTGCCGTCCCTCTTAGCTCTGCCTGCCTGTCTGTCTGCCTGCTTACTCTGTCTTCTGCCTCCTTTAGCTCTGCCTGCCTGTCTTTGCCTGCTTAGCTCTGCTGCCTGTCTGTTTGCCCTGCTGTCTGTCTGCCTGTTTAGCTCTGCCTGCCTGTCTGTCTGCCTGCTTAGCTCTGCCTGTCTGTCTGTCTGCCTGCTTAGCTCTGCCTGTCTGCCTGCTTAGCTCTGCCTGCCTGTCTGTCTGCCTGCTTAGCTCTGCCTGCCTGTCTGTCTGCCTGCTTAGCTCTGCTGCCTGTCTGTCTCCCTCTTAGCTCTGCCTGCCTGTCTGTCTGCCCTGCTTAGCTCTGCCTGCCTGTCTGTCTGCCTGCTTAGCTCTGCCTGCCTGTCCTGTCTGCCTCCTTAGCTCTGTCTGTCTGCCTCCTAGCTCCTGTCTTGCCTGCTTAGCTCTGCCTGCCTGTCCTGTCTGCCTGCTTAGCTCTGCCTGCCTGTCTGTCTGCCTGCTTAGCTCTGCCTGTCTGCCTGCTTACTCGCCTGCTGTCCTGCCTGCTTGGGCTCTGCCTGCCTGTCTGTCTGCCCCTTTAGTTTCTGTCGTCTCCCTGCTTAGCTCTGCCTGCCTGTCTGTCTGCCTGCTTAGCTCTACTGTTGCTTCCTTAGCTCTGCCTGTCTGCCTGCTTAGCTCTGCCTGCCTGTCTGTCTGCCTGCTTAGCCTGCCTGCCTGTCTGTCTGCCTCCTTGCTCTATCTGCTGCTTCCTTAGCTTGCCTGTCTGCCTGCTTAGCTCTCCTGCCTGTCTGTCTGCCTGCTTAGCTCTGCCTGCCTGTCTGTCTGCCTCCTTACCCTCTGCCTGGTCTGCCTGCTTAGCTCTGCCTGCCTGTCTGTCTGCCTGCTTAGCTCTGTCTGTCTGCCTCCTTAGCTCTGCCTGCCTGTCTGTCTGCCTGCTTAGCTCTGCCTGCCTGTCTGTTTGCCTGCCTGTCTGTCTGCCTGCTTAGCTCTGCCTGTCTGCCTGCTTAGCTCTGCCTGCCTGTCTGCCTGCCTGCCTGTCTGTCTGCCTGCTTAGCTCTGCCTACCTGTCTGTCTGCCTGCTTGGTGACTTCATAATTAGGTTGTGTGTATCATTAGTGACCGTTTTAGCGTTCCTCTTATCCGACTTCTTGTTATTATTTCAGTTGTTATTATTATTATCATTTAACCTTTTGAGGCCCAGAACGTAATTTCCATTGTGATTGACTACCATTAGACGATTTTAATTAATATAAGCAATATTTTACAGATTTATAGATCATATTTTTATTTTTTTGTCTTTTTTTATTGTCATTTGGTGGATATGTGCAGCGCAAAAAATACACAACAGGAGCAAAATGTCCTGCTTGCCCATAAAGTGTAGCTGCCTCGCGATGACAACAGATTAACAACAACAGAAAGTTTGTGAATATTGTATGTTTGTCTAAACTTCTAAAGTGTGTGTGTGTGTGTGTGTGTGTGTGTGTTGTGTGTGTGTGTGGTGGGGTGTGGGGTGTGTGGTGTTTTTGTGTGTGTGGTTTGTGTGTGTGTTTGTGTGTGTGTTGTGGTGTGTTGTGTGGGGTGTGTGTGTGTTTTGGGGGGTGTGTTGTGTGTTGGGGTGTGTGTGGTGGTGTTGTTGTGTTGTGTGTGGGTTTTTGGGTGTTTTTTAAAAAATTTTTTTTTTGGTGTTGTATGGTTTTGTGTTTTGGGGGGGGGAAAAAAAAAAAAAAAAAAAACCAAAAAAACAAACAAAAAATTTCAAGATGTAATTACACTCGCTAGAAAAGTTAAATCCTTTACACCCCAAAAAAACCCAAAAAAAAAAAAAAAAAATTTGGGTGCCCCCTTCCTCCTTTATAAAACCCCACACAACACAAAAAACCCCCAAAACAAAACCCCCAAAACCCCCCCCAAAACCAAACCTTTAACCCCACCCCCACTTCACAAAAAAGGGGGGAAAAAGGGGAAAAAAAATGGTTTTTTAATGGCAGAAGATAAAACCCCCCCAAAAAAGTAAGTTAGAAAACCCCGGGTAAAACCCCTTACCTTCGAAAAGAAAGTAATCCCCCCCGGTAAATCCTCGGCTTTCTTCCCCGAAACTAAACCCGCCCCGGTCCTTATACAGTATTTTTCCTTTAAAAAGAGGGGAGAAAGAAGAGGGAAGAGAGAAGAGGAGAGAGAGAGAGAGAGGAGAGAGAGAGAAAGAGAGAGAAGAGAGAGGGGAGAGAGAGAGAAGGGGAGAGAGAGAGAGAGAGATAGAGAGAGAAAAGAGAGAGAGAGAGAGAGAGGAGAGAGAGAAGAAGAGAGAGGGGAAAAGAAGAGGAGAGAGAGAGAGAGAGAGAGGGGAGAGAGAGATTATATACGGTTACATACGTGTCCTAGAAGTTCGTCTACTTTGCATAAAACTGACAGATGTTTTCTCCTTTGCCAGTGGAAAGAATGCAAATTAATTCGTCTGCCGAGGGGGAACTCCTGTACCGGGAAAAAGTGTCGGTGTTGCTAATGTACTTAAAGGTGAAGGAAAACAACAGTATTTGGGTGGTAGCAGTGTTGTGCTTGTAACTTTCTTCCTTGATTAACTTGTACAAAGACGTAATAACCTGACTGTGTTGCTTCAGTGTTGCAAATATACTGACTGTGTTGCTTCAGTGTTGCAAATATCCTGACTGTGTTGCTTCAGAGTGTTGTTAATATCCTGACTGTGTTGTTTCAGTGTTGCAAATATCCTGCCTGTGTTGCTTCAGTGTTGCTAATATCCTGACTGTGTTGCTTCAGTGTTGCAAATATCCTGACTGTGTTGCTTCAGAGTGTTGCTAATATCCTGACTGTGTTGTTTCAGTGTTGCTAATATCCTGACTGTGTTGCTTCAGTGTTGCAAATATCCTGACTGTGTTGCTTCAAAGTGTTGCTAATATCCTGACTGTGTTGCTTCAGTGTTGCAAATATCCTGCCTGTGTTGCTTCAGTGTTGCAAATATCCTGACTGTGTTGCTTCAGTTGAAAATATTCTGACTGTGTTGCTTCAAAGTGTTGCTAATATCCTGACTGTGTTGCTTCAGTGTTGCAAATAACCTGCCTGTGTTGCTTCAGTGTTGCAAATATCCTGACTGTGTTGCTTCAGTGTTGCAAATATCCTGACTGTGTTGCTTCAGTGTTGCTAATATCCTGACTGTGTTGCTTCAGGTGTTGCAAAAATCCTGCCTGTGTTTGCTTCAGAGTGTTGCTAAATCCTGACTGTGTTGTTTCAGTGTTGCTAATATCCTGACTGTGTTGCTTCAGTTTGAAAAATATCCGACTGTGTTGCTTCAAAGTGTTCAAAATATCCTGACTGGTTGCTTCATGTTGAAAAATATCCTGCCTGTGTTGCTTCGGTTGCAAATTCCCCCTAAATGTTTTTTGCTTCAGTTGAAAATATTCTGACTTTTTGCTTCAAAGTGTTGCTAATTTTCCTGACTGTGTTGTTTTCATGTTCCCAAATAACTGCCTTGTTGCTTAGTGTTAAAATATCCTACTGTTGTTGCTTCAGTTTTGAAATTTTCCTGACTGTGTTGCTTCGTGTTGCTAATATCCTGACTGTTTTTCTTCATGTTGCAAAATATCCTGACTGTGTTGCTTCATTTGCTAATTCCTACTGTGTTGCTTCATGTTGCAAAATCCTGACTGTGTTGCTTCAGTGTTGCAATATCCTGACTGTGTTGTTCAGTGTTGCTAATATCCTGACTGTGTTGCTTAAAGTGTTGCAAATATCCTGCTTTTGTTCTTCAGGTTGCTAATATCCGACTGTGTTGCTTCAGTTTTGCAAATTCCTGACGGGTTTGCTTTCAGAGTGTTGCTAATATCCGACTGCTTTTGTTTCAGTGTGTTAATTATCCTGACTATGTTGCTTTAGTGTTGCAAATATCCTGCATGTGTTGTTTCAGTGTTGCTAATTACCTGACTGTGTTGCTTCAGTGTTATTAATATCCTGCCTGTGTTGCTTCAGTGTTGCTAATTACCTGACTGTGTTGCTTCAGTGTTGTTAATAACCTGACTGTGTTGCTTCAGTGTTGCTAATTACCTGAATGTGTTGCTTCAGTGTTGCAAATATCCTGACTGTGTTGCTTCAGTGTTGCTAATAACCTGACTGTGTTGCTTCAGTGTTCAAATCCTGACGTGTTTGGCTTCGTTTTGCTAATAACCTGACTGTGTTGCTTCAGTGTTGCTAATATCCTGACTGTGTTGCTTCAGTGTTGCAAATATCCTGACTGTGTTGCTTCAGTGTTGCTAATAACCTGACTGTGTTGCTTCAGTGTTGCTAATAACCTGACTGTGTTGCTTCAGTGTTGCAAATATCCTGACTGTGTTGCTTCAGTGTTGCTAATAACCTGACTGTGTTGCTTCAGTGTTGCTAATAACCTGACTGTGTTGCTTCAGTGTTGCTAATAACCTGACTCTGTTGCTTCAGAGTGCTGCATCAGTAAGGCAGTGATGCGTGTGTTGCTGAATGACTTGTGTTGCGTGTTGACTAAGCTACTACAGCAACACACTTCATCCGCACAACAATACATGCAAGTCAAACGAAACTCAAAAGTATGAAAACAACAACAAAGATAACATGACAATTATCCGACCCATCTATGTAGGAAGAATAAACAAGACTTAACAACCACAAACCAATTAGTAAGAAAACAATCTGCGGTAAAATTAGCGGCAGAATCACCAGCCTCACGGGTCCCTCACGCATGGTAATGAAGGAGGAACAAGAGGAAGAAAGCATGAATAGATGAATAACTGAATAAACAATGAGTCTGAATAATGAAGAAGAGCGACAGAAGTTACATCATGGAAATAGGATGAAAAACATATCAGAATTGAGACACAACAATGGAAAGTTGAGAGATAAAAAGCATCGTCTCATCCCATCGTCTCAAAAAGCATCGTCTCATCTTGAAGTGAATCTATAAATAAACAATGAGTCTAAATAATGAAGAAGACTGACAGAAGTTAAAAACAAAAAATAGGATGAAAAAACATATTAGAAATGAGACACAATTAACAATGGAAAGTTGAGATAAAAAGCATCCAACCCCCTCTCTTTAAGTAAAGGGCCCCTAAGTGAAAAATGAATAAACTGATTGAAATGAAAAGAGGGGCAGAAGTTTTTCTGATGAGAATAGGATGAAAAAAATGGACAACAATGGAAAGTTGAGATAAAAAGCATCAACATCACCTCATCTATAAAATGAAACCCATTATTGAAGACATAATAGGTCGTTTCGGACTCAAACAGCACTGGACTTTGTAATGGGGACGAAACGTTAATACTGCTAACCCTCGTGTGAGGGGGTTTTTGCTTTAAAGCGGCCAGAATAGGATTAGGGTACCGCGGTAACAAAGCAGGTTTTTAATTTCCTTTAATGACGTTTTTAGTCTCGAAAGGGTTCAGGAGGAAATCAAATAAAGACTTTTTAAAAATTTGTTGTTAGTCGGGGAAGACTTTGGGCCCTCTGTGGTTTACTGGGGAATGTTTTTAAAATGACTTCTTTTTTAAAGTATTTATAGTTTTCCTTTCCCCCCCCCTTCCCCCCCTCCCCTTCCCCCTTTTTTTCCCTTTCCCCTCCCCTCCCTCTTCCCTCCTCCTATAAAGAGTTGAATCCTCCTCCCCCCTCCTTTTCCCCTCCTCACGAAAAATTAACGAAAAAAACAAAAAAAAACTCATTAAGCAAGCAAGAAAAATTTTGAATCGATTGCCGAATGACAAATAAAAAACCCAAAAGGGAATTCTACAGCTATGTTAAAAAAAAAAAAGTAAGACGTCAACCTGGCCCGTTGGAAATGGAAAATGGGCGAAACACAAAAAATGAAGTATTATGGCGGATACTCTAAAAACTTTTTTTGATCAGTCTTCCCAGGGGGAAAAACCAAAAATCAACCCTCCCAAAAACCCAGAACAAAGGTACTTCCTCACTCATTAACCTTTCAGGAATGTGACATTTTGCTCACGATAAAAAACATTAAAATAAAAAAAGCTCCGGGTCCTGAAAAAAAATTTTTTCGCCACGCATTTAAAAAGAAGCAAAAAAACGAAATAGTAAACCCTTTTCCCATCTTTTTAAACCCCTTCTCACCGGGGAAAAATGTACCGTGCGAATGGAAACTGCAAATGTCAAAAAACCCATTTTAAAAAAGGAAGCAAGTCGCAGCCCGGAAACAAATCGCCCAATCATTTAAACCCCATCATTGCGGGAAAAATTAAGGGAACCCATAATGAGAAAAATCGTTAAGTTCTTGAAAAATGAATAACAAAGATTCGCGGCATGGATTAGAAATAAATCTAATGCCCCAAAATTACTTGTTTTTTTTTACAAATGATTAAAAAATGTACGACAACACGAGGGCAGTAGACGTATTTACCTCGTTTTTTCAAAAAGCGTTCGACAAGTTCCTCAAAAGCTCTCATTAGCAAAGAAAAAAGCTCATGGATAACGGGCCACTTTAAAAATTGGTAAAAAACTGGTTTCCAAATCGAAAAAAGGGGGGAAATAAAGGGAAAATTCTTCTGACGAACCAGGAAAATAGTGGTTTTCCCCTCAAGGATCAGTTCTTGGACCTACCCCTGTTCTTAAAAACATAAATGACATTGCGGGGGAAATCACTGCAGGATATCGAAATTTGCTGATGCCCCAAAAAAACCCAAAAAACATAGCCTCTACAGAATCTAAAACCCCCAACTCATAAAAAAACGTTAAAAAAACCCCGCTAACAGAAGGTAAAAAAACATGGCAAATAAATTTTTCCCAACCTTGATAAATGTCATGTACTACATATCGGTAAAAAAAAAACCCCCATAAAAGTTAGTGTGAACGATTTCCCAAACTAACGGGTTTTGATAAAAAAAAAGATTTGGGCGTTATAATCTCAAAAGATCTAAAAACCGAATAACCAAATTAGAGGTAGTAAAAACTAAAAATAAATTGGGTTTGGGCTTTTTTGGGGCAAAACTTTCGTTTAAAATCTGAAAAATTTTATACTAAACCTCTTTTTAAAAAAATTTGCTTGTTCCCCCCCCATCTGAATACTGTGTGCAGTTCTGGTCCCCTTATTATAAAAAGGAAAAAATAAACAAAAAAAATACAGCGCAGAAAAACCAAAAAATGATAACCTAATTCGAAATAAATGAAAAAAAATCGGCTCAAAAAAACTTAATTATTCCCACTAACAAAACAAGGATAAAAGGTGACCTCTCGAAGTTTTTAAAAATCTTAAAATGGATTTACGAACTATCCCAGAAAAATCTTTTTCACGCTAAAAAACCCGGTAAAGCCAACTAAAACAAACGGATTTAAAAAACAGGAAACGGTTTGTAACGAACGAAGCAAAGTCTTTTTAAAAAAACCCCGTGTTGTAAACGTATGGAATGGGCTGCCCGTCCAGACGTAAAAAACTAAAATTTACAATGAATCATTAAAAACCCGCCTCGAAAAAAATTTTTCATATCAACCCCGGTTGTCACTTTTTTATTCGGAAAAATAAATTTTTCTCGCGGGCCCTTAAACTTACTTCATTGCTTTTAAAATGATTGCGAGCCCGGTTTACCACCCCCCCAAACACCGTCTCGACAGCCCCGGTAAAGGGTCCTCTAAAACTTTGACCTGTGAGGGGGTGTTTCAGAAAGGGCCCTGTGTTAGGGGACCCCCCCCCCAATGGGGATTTATATACGGGGCACGCTGCAGGGGGCATTGAAGTCAGGGGCTCCTACGGGGAAGTCACTACCGCAGTGGATTGAAACGGAGCTGGGCCTGATTGACTGCTGTCCCAAGAAAAAGCGCCAGGGAAAAAGGGTGCCGCAACCCCCCCTTTTAACTTCCACCTGGCCTACACCCCAAAACTACTTAGACCTCATAACACACACAGATTCCCCGAGTTAAAAAGGTTCCACTACTACTCCGACCTGTGACGGGCTGTGGTTAAGTTAGGGGCCCCGCGTTAGTGCCCCATCGGATTAAAGGGACCAGGGGTCACCGCTGCAGGAGGCATTGAAGTGTACGGGGTCCTACATGGAAAGTAACAATCCGCAGTGGAAATTTAATGGAGCTGGGGCCTGATTACTGCTCCCCCAAGAAACGCCCAGGCGGTGCCGCACCACCCCTTGAAACCCCCCCACTGTGTTCACACCATTACAAAACACACATAAATACCTTCTATCAACACAAACCTACCCCCACAAACAGTAGTATTAGCCATAGATTAAGCTTTCAACTTTCCTCACAAAACCATCATTTTTTTTATATTTCAGGGGATCACCCTTTTTTTTCCGGCCCGCTTCGGTGGAGGGATGGGTGGGGGGGGAGGGGCCTTTACTTCCTTCCTTTCTCTCTTTTATCTAGTTTTGTGTAGTTAGTTTAAAACAAAAAGCCCTTTTAAAGGGCCTTATCGGCTGTTTTCTGTTTGTGTTTCCTTTTTATTCCTTTTTTTTGTATTTTCCTCCCCCCTCCCCTTCTCCCCTCCCCTCTACAGTGCCAAAAATTCCTCCCCCCTTCCTCCTCCTCCTCCTCTTCTTTTGTCTTTTAGTGTGTAGTATTAATGCCTATTTTTGTCTATTAGCTCTAAAAAAGTACTTGAGTAAAATTTTTTAATGAGAGAGGAGAGAAGAGAGAGAGAAGAGAGAGAGAAAAAAAAGGGGGGGAAAAAGAGAGAGAGAGAGACAATATTTTCAGTGGTCGTTTTTGTGGCAAGGGGCTATAATGGGCCCCACATCCTGTTTAGGGTAATACGTGGGTTTTTTCATCATTCTAAAACCGGCTTGGAGATATTACACATTAACTAGAATTATGCTGCACAATAATTATCATCAGTACTGTAAATAGGGTTTGTACTGTATGTAATAATACCACTAAGCCTATTATGACGGTATATGTTGAATAATTTAAGCCCTTCACACAACGATCTTTCCTTTGTTATATAAAAATTGTTTGTTGTTAGCCATAAAATTACGAAAACTACCTGAATATCCAAAAAGTTTGCAAGGGTACAAAAAGGGCATATCTATAAATATTTTTATATTCACAAAAAAAAAACGTCAAAAAGGGTGGTTTTGTTACAAGGAAATTCTTCTGGGGGCCCCAAAGGGGTTTAAAGTTAATATCAAAAAGTATTGGGTTTTTGGGGATATTGAATAGTGAAATCCCTTATTTTTAGTGCAAGAATTTCTGCTTAGGTTTTTTTTCAGGTTTCAGTAATAATAATTTTTTTTTATTAACCATATTTCCTGTGTTGAAATTGGCTGCATTGTCTCAGCTGGTATTAGACTTCGCTTCTTTATTTAGTATGTGTTAAATTGTCTTTTCCAGCGTGAGCAGACTTTATGTGTGGCGAGGCTGTGCACCGCGTTGTGATAACAGAGCAAAAAATAGAAAAGAAAAAGCAAGGAAACAAATTCGTATTAACACACAAAACACCACAAAAACAACAACACCCCCACACACCCACACACCAATACACCACACACACACACACAAAAACCAATACACACACACACCCCCCACACACAACACAACACCACAAACACACAACACACACCACCACAACACACACACACACACATACACACACACCAAAACACAGGCACACACACACACACACACACACACAACACCCACACACAAAACACACACCCACAACACAAAAAACCACACCACCAAACACGCACACACACACACCACCACACACACCGCAACACGCACACACCATGCCATTTCACACACACACACAACACAAATGCCACACCACAACTCGCAAACGGGCATACGAGTGTAGCTCAGGCCTTGAAAAATACAGATAGATAATCAAACTAATAAAACACACACTCTCTCTCTCTCTCTCTCTCTCTCTCCTCCTCTCCTCTCTTCCTTTTTCTCCTCTCTCTCTCTCTCTCTCTCGTCTATTATTTATAATAATTAAACGAAAGTGTTCTTTCTGTTTTTTTGTGGTGTGTGTATTCCGCGATAGGTGCCCCCCCCCCGTGGCACAATCCCATCATATGGAATTTTGGAACCACTCGACCCGGGGGCCCTTTTTAAGCCCACTTTTGGGGTGATCCCATCACTTTTTTCCTTTTTTTTTTTAGCACCCATAGCGAGAATTTTGAAACAAAAAAAGTGGGTTGCGAGAATTAGGAAAACCCTTTATGTGGGTGATGGGGAATGGGAGTGAATGGGTGGGTGTGGTAATGGTTTTGGGGTATGGGGGGGTGAATGGGTGGGGGTTTTATGGGTTGGGGGGGGGTGATGGGTGGGGAAATGGGGGGGATGGGAAGGGGGGGGGGTGGGTGATGGGTAATGGTGAGTGAATGGGGGGTTGGGGATGGTAAGGGTGGGAAGGGTGGGGGGTGAGGGTAAAGGGTAGTGAAAGGGTTGGGGGTATGGGAATGGGTTCGTTAATACTAAATTCTACATCCTGATTTCGGAAAGCTGAAGGGGCTATCGGAGAGTCTTTTTGGTGGGGCCCAAGGCCCCCAAAAGCCCTCCACAGGAGCTAGCCAAAAAAGTCCGCCCCCAGGGCGCTTTGCGGCTAGTGACTAAAAGATTACCCCACAAGAAAGAACATTACAAACCGGCAATATTATACAGACATAGAAAACAGCGGGGTTTTTTGCATTTTTAAAACAAAATAAAAATTTAATTTGGAGACGAGCTAAATTTTATCTTATTTAACCTGGGTGGGTATTTATCACCTTTTTCGTGAGGAAAAATTCGTCAAAATGTTCCTCTATGCAGGCATAAAATTACATAAGAACATAACAAAATAAAGGGAAACTACAAGAGGCTGAGAGACTCCACGTGGGAGTTTTTTGTTACTTAACACTACCTACATCCCCTTTTATCCCCCCCCATGAATTGGCTATCTCCTTTTAAAAATCCCTAAGACTCCGCCTAACTACTGATGGGCGGTCCATTCCCTCATTTACCACCCCATTTTCGAGCCCAATTAAAACTCTTTTAGCAAAATTTGCAAAACCCCTTTTCATGCTCTTGCCTGGATCGTAAGGACAAAAGCAGATGAGTTTTCTATAATCAGGCCTTGAGGGGGCACCAAAGAGAAAAGTTTAGGAAAGTATCTATGGTTATTAGGAGAGAGAGAGAGAGAGAGAGAGAGAGAGAGAGAGAGAGAGAGAGAGAGAGAGAGAGAGAGAGAGAGAGAGAGAGAGAGAGAGAGAGAGAGAGAGAGAGAGAGAGAGAATAAACCTTCCTGTAGTACGTCCTTAAACTTATAAGATTAATTATATATACAAATACAATAAGAGAACGAGATTTCATTTATGAGAGAGAGAGAGAGAGAGAGAGAGAGAGAGAGAGAGAGAGAGAGAGAGAGAGAGAGAGAGAGAGAGAGAGAGAGAGAGAGAGAGAGAGAGAGAGAGAGAGAGAGAGAGAGAGAGAGAGAGAGAGATCGTGTGTGTGTGAGAGAACATAAATCTTCCTGTAGAACGTCCTTTAACTTATAAGATTAATTAAATAAACGAATACAATAAGAGAACGGGATATCATGGTTCATATACTTACATGGTTGGGAGACTCAACGAGGGTGGCTGGGTGGCTGGCGGGAGGCGGTGCGAGGCTAGATCAGCGGACTGGCGGTTCCAATCAAAATATTATTACTAGAAGAGATAATTCTACCTTCCTGATATATCTAGATGATAAATATATATTTTTCCATTATTAATATTCACTATTTGAATGGTTATGAGTAGGGGAATGCATTGGATGTATGTAAAATATAAGTTACCGTAGCTATGTTTTGCTGGCGTCCACCACCCAACGTAAATTCAGGAGATGAAGTAGGTAAGAAATAAAGAAATGGATCTAAATTAATTCTGAAGCACTAGATAAATATAATAAATAATACAAAAAAGTAATTGTATAGTTAGAGGGCTATTAAAGGTCGTGTTTTTGAATATCACGTTATTATAATGAACATCGTATTCGAGATATTTAACTACTTATATATAAAACGAAGCCATATATCACTGCACGCCACAAACTAACAACACAAATTAGTTCTCATATTTATTACTGTTATGAAATCACTAGAAACTTAATATAAAACCACGGAAAAAAAATTACGTGTTGTTTCATGATTTCCGTGAGGGTGGATAGCGACAGGCAACTTGAGGCAACCACATGGGTGTACTGAGCAGACGACGCTACCCAAGGCCACCGCGAATAGTTGTATTAATCAGTGTTCATCAGCTATATAAACACGTCTACAGCTTCGTAAATCCTTGATACAATAAGCTAAGGGTCTGGACAGTGTGTGGGAGCAACAATACTGGAGCGTAGTGGTGAGTACCGCCTAATATTTACCTTTGACGAGAGACATGGTCGGTGGTTCATATCCTTGTCTTTGCGTGGACCTTCATTGCTTTCATTATGTTCTGTGTAATGACCTTATGAGGGAATAGAGAGCCATTGTGCTTCAGGGAGAGGGTGTTAAGTGACCCTGTAGGAGCGGTGACGGGGCAGGGAGGCTGGGGAGAGGCGTGAGGTGTGAGGGTAGGTACTATACTGTTTTTTTTAACGAGGTGAAAAATCCTGACCCCTTGCTGCTTAGAAAGGAATACGATGCTTCTCCTATATTTCAACTGTATTTTATCATTGTTAACCATATTATCATGTATATAGAGGCATCATTTTAAGCATGAGATAAGATAGAGTGGAATTTTCGCCTCGCTAAAAAAATAGACTACTGTGGTACCGCGCGGCCCTGTACGAGGCTGCGGGAAAATGCAGCACGCGGAGGAGGAGGAAGTGGAGGAGAAGGAAGAGGAGGAGGAAGAGGAGTAGTAGGAGAATGAGGAAGAGTAGTAGTTAGGTATGTGCATATTCTCCGATTTCACGCTTGACAACTTTGTCAACATTTCAGCTCAGCCCCGTTTTCTTTCCATCGAAATTGGCAAAATTTAGCGCAAAAGTTGTGTTGTGAACCCCCTAAGAAATCAGTTTTTTGTGTGTTTTCCTGTGATTGCACGAGCTTACACATGATTTGATGACGTAGTACACACATTGACCCCTCAACTCGTTGCAGAAACAATTCTCGAAAATTCTCGGAACATTTCTGAAATCACGTACATTCCGCGGAAATGGAGATGTGTTTCGTGACAGGTCGCCAAAACGCTCGTCAATTTTGCTGAAGGCGAGTGAAATTAATCTTGAAACTAATAAAATAAGTTTCTTTAGTTATTTGTCCGTCTATATGTCGAATTTGATAAGTTTTTATCGAGTAGCAACAATTTTATCAGGCTATCTGTAATCGATGTCAATGCACTGTTTTTCATTTCGTTGTTCGTTCGTTCTGTTTGTTTGTTTGGTAATTATGGAGGAGAGTTTCACGTTCGTTTTCAGAGACACCAACTACTTTTTCTTGGCCTACAATAGGTGCTTGTTGTAATGGTGCTAGTTTTATTTTGCGCAAACCCCCCCCCCCCCCCCCCAAAAAAAAAAAAAAAAAAAAAAAAAATGAAAATGAAACCTAACCTAACCTTGTTTTAATGAAACCTAACCTAACCTAACCTAACCTAACCATGAGTGTTCATGATGCCAAATTTTTATCGGTCACAATAATCCTATTGTTTTATAAGACAAAAATATGCCCAAAAGGCAAACTTCTATTTGATGTAACTTTCTTATTTTAGGTCCTAGGAGGGTCATCTTGGTGTCATTGGAAAGTTTGTTTCAAGACCTTTCCACTGATACCTCTTGCAATAGCATTTAACAATTTTGAAATTTTTTCCCACATAGCTATAGTAGTAGGAGGAGGAGGAGGAAGAGTAGTAGGAGGAGGAGGAGGAGGAAGAGTAGTAGGAGGAGGAGGAAGAAGAGTAGTAGGAGGAGGAGGAAGAAGAGTAGTAGTAGTAGTAGTAGTAAGAGGAGGAGGTAGGAGGTAGTAGTAGGAGGAGGAGGAGGAGGAGGAGGTGGTGGTGAGGACATTTTCGTGTTGGTACTTGTAAACTTCGTCGATATGCAACCGTTTAGCCTTGTAATCACCGTGATATTCTAGCTAGTATATTTTTATTCTTCGTAATTTACCGCTATATATTCTACAACCTGAAACGTATGAGAAATATATTAGCACACAAGATATTACTTTACGTTCCTAAGAGCGCTGAAGATAGTGTCATCAAGGTATCTTAAGAAATAGATTATCACAGACATTGAATATTACTTGATGTCGATAAGAGCACTAAATCATGGGTTTATAAAGGCACTGTGGTGTTAGATATTTATGTACGTACAATGGAGTTAGTAAACAAAGTCTACAGATATGATGTGTATTAGAATTTTTTTTTTATTAAGAAAAGGAATTATGGTTCGAAAGCGGGTCACCGAGAACGCACTCTGAGACGCTAACCACTCTGCTACCGCCTCCCCTACGATTGCAGCCCGAAAGTGAATGATTACAAAAAAAAATATTGCAGCTTCGTTAGAGAAATGCTATCAATGAACTTCTACTGATCATGTTAAGCTTCATACCAGCTCACTGCTTGCCTTGAGGTATTAGTGTCGGAAATATGTACTGCATTTTGCAAACATACGAAAGAAATGTGTGTTTGGGGATTATAAAGCCTAATTGAGAAAGATTATTTGTATTATATGTTAATACCAGGAATCATAGACCTAGGCAGGAATATATAAATTGAATATTGCCTCGTTTTCGGCTATAAGTGTCAGTCAAAGCGTATCACCCCCCCCCCCCCCACACACACACGACACACACACACACACACACACGCACACACGCACACACACACACGCACACACGCACACACACACACACACACACACACACACACGCACACACACACACACACACACACACACACACACACACACACACACACACACACCACACACACACACACACGCACACGCACACCCACACGCACACACACACACACACACACACACCACACACACACACACACACACACACACACACACACCACACACACACACACGCACACACACACACACACACACACACACACACACACACACGGCCTAAACCCTAAACAAAGCCACTGAATAAAAATTTTGGATTCTAAGCCTCGTCCAGGTCATGATGTCCCTGGAGACCGCGACGTTGATTTCCCTGAAGAACTTGTTTTTCATCCATTCTTCTTTTTTATGGCTACCTATATGAAAAACTGCAGAGAGAGAGAGAGAGAGAGAGAGACGTCATCCACCGTCATCCACCTTCCTCACATCCACTTCATTATCCATTCCATAATAACAAGAAGGCAATTGTGACAGGTTTACACGGACACTCAGTAGCGCAAGGCAATCCTGAAACACGCAATCGCAGGACCACTGTCTCCCCCTCAGGAGTAATAGGCAAGAAAGGATTGCCAACCCCCACAGGTCTGATAGCAACCATTCTCATCTCCCCCCCCCACCATATACCCCCCACCCTCCTCCGCCCTCCCTCCCCCATCTCCCCCTCCCCCATCTCCCCCTCCCCTCTCTCCTCTTTCCCTCCCCCTCCCCTCTCCCCCTCCCCCCTCTCCTCTCTCTCTCTCTCTCTCTCTCCTCTCTCTCTCTCTCTCTCTCTCTCTCTCTCTCTCCTCTCTCTCTCTCTCTCTCTCCTCTCTCTCTCTCTCTCTCTCTCTCTCTCTCCCCCTCCTCCCTCTCCCCCTCCCCCCTCGCCTCTCTCTCCCTCTCCCCCTCCTCCCTCTCCTCCTCACCCTCCCCCCTCTCCTCTCTCTCTCTCCCCCTCCCCCTCCTCCCTCTCCCCCTCCCCCACCTCACTCACCCTTTCATCTTCTCGACTATACTGTTTTTTTTACGAGGTGAAAAATCCTGACTTGCTGCTTACTGACTGATATTTGATGCCAGGAGAAGGGAAAACTACGCTTTTTCAAAATTTCAGCTGTATTTCATCCTAGTAAACCATATTTCAGGTAAACATAGGCATAATATTAAGCATGGGACCTTAAGATAGAGTGGAATTTTCGCCTCGTTAAAAAAACTTGACTATAGTGGCACCAGGCTAGGCTAAACTTATAACACGGTGACAATAGCGTTCATAGTTAATAGTTTTGTCCACTCTCAACTATTACTGTCACGCTAATGTCCAGTGAATTTGCAACAATAATAATGATAGTAACTGATAATGATGATTAAAATGGGAATGATGTAAGCGATGATAGGCGCGTAATTCAGGGTTTTATGTCATTTTATGGGTTTTAGTTTTTTTTTTACGTATTTCACCATTTAGGCTGCTATAGTGTTAACGTTATCCCACGCTTATGGTGATTGTTTTGTTATAATGTGCTTGATATCATGCATCTATCTACCATATGTAATGCACCATTGTACCACTCAGGCTGTGTGTGTGTGTGTGTGTGTGTGTGTGTGTGTGTGTGTGTGTGTATGTGTGTGTGTGTGTGTGTGTGTGTGTGTGTGTGTGTGTGTGTGTGTGTGTGTGTGTGTGTATGTGTGTGTGTGTGTATGTGTGTGTATGTGGGTGTGGGTGTGGGTGTATGTGTGTGGGTGTGTGTGTGTGTGTGTATGTGTGTGGGTGTGGGTGTGGGTGGGTGTGTGACTGACTGACTGTGTGTGTGTGGGTGGGTGGGTGTGCTGTGTGGGTGTGGGTGTGGGTGTGAGTGTGGGTGTGGGTGGGTGTGACTGTGTGTGTGTGGGTGTGGGTGTGTGTGACTGTGTGTGTGTGTGCTGTGTGGGTGGGGGGGGGTGCTGTGTGTGTGTGTGTGTGTGTGGTAGCTAAATAGGATTGATAGTTACCTGTGGAATATTTTGTTCTTACTTTCATAGTGGTGTTGTGGATTTTGGGAGTCACTGTTTTGTCTTGATTTGTTCTCTCTCGATATTTCTTCTCTTAGTTTCTTTTAATTATCTAATTTTATTCTCCATTCTTTATATTTTCCTGTCTTTGTTCTATATTTTCTCCTCCATATTACATTTTTTTTTTTTTATCATTATCATCATCACTTTCATCAGTGTCATCATTAGGTACAAGTAGTTGTTGGATATCAGAGAGTTGGGAAGTAATGGCAATAGTGTTATGAAGAACCTGTGAATCACAACACTCCCTCTTGACCCACATGTTCGAACTTGACCTGATATTTGATGCCAGGAGAAGGGAATAGTACGGTTCTAGACCTGATATTTGATGCCAGGAGAAGGGAATAGTACGGTTCTAGACCTGATATTTGATGTCAGGAGAAGGGAATAGTACGTTCTAGACCTGATATTTGATGTCAGGAGAAGGGAATAGTACGGTTCTAGACCTGATATTTGATGTCAGGAGAAGGGAATAGTACGGTTCTAGACCTGATATTTGATGTCAGGAGAAGGGAATAGTACGGTTCTAGACCTGATATTTGATGCCAGGAGAAGGGAATAGTACGGTTCTAGACCTGATATTTGATGTCAGGAGAAGGGAATAGTACGGTTCTAGACCTGATATTTGATGTCAGGAGAAGGGAATAGTACGGTTCTAGACCTGATATTTGATGTCAGGAGAAGGGAATAGTACGGTTCTAGACCTGATATTTGATGCCAGGAGAAGGGAATAGTACGGTTCTAGACCTGATATTTGATGTCAGGAGAAGGGAATAGTACGGTTCTAGACCTGATATTTGATGCCAGGAGAAGGGAATAGTACGGTTCTAGACCTGATATTTGATGCCAGGAGAAGGGAATAGTACGGTTCTAGACCTGATATTTGATGTCAGGAGAAGGGAATAGTACGGTTCTAGACCTGATATTTGATGCCAGGAGAAGGGAATAGTACGGTTCTAGACCTGATATTTGATGTCAGGAGAAGGGAATAGTACGGTTCTAGACCTGATATTTGATGTCAGGAGAAGGGAATAGTACGGTTCTAGACCTGATATTTGATGCCAGGAGAAGGGAATAGTACGGTTCTAGACCTGATATTTGATGTCAGGAGAAGGGAATAGTACGGTTCTAGACCTGATATTTGATGTCAGGAGAAGGGAATAGTACGGTTCTAGACCTGATATTTGATGTCAGGAGAAGGGAATAGTACGGTTCTAGACCTGATATTTGATGTCAGGAGAAGGGAATAGTACGGTTCTAGACCTGATATTTGATGTCAGGAGAAGGGAATAGTACGGTTCTAGACCTGATATTTGATGTCAGGAGAAGGGAATAGTACGGTTCTAGACCTGATATTTGATGTCAGGAGAAGGGAATAGTACGGTTCTAGACCTGATATTTGATGTCAGGAGAAGGGAATAGTACGGTTCTAGACCTGATATTTGATGTCAGGAGAAGGGAATAGTACGGTTCTAGACCTGATATTTGATGTCAGGAGAAGGGAATAGTACGGTTCTAGACCTGATATTTGATGTCAGGAGAAGGGAATAGTACGGTTCTAGACCTGATATTTGATGTCAGGAGAAGGGAATAGTACGGTTCTAGACCTGATATTTGATGTCAGGAGAAGGGAATAGTACGGTTCTAGACCTGATATTTGATGTCAGGAGAAGGGAATAGTACGGTTCTAGACCTGATATTTGATGTCAGGAGAAGGGAATAGTACGGTTCTAGACCTGATATTTGATGTCAGGAGAAGGGAATAGTACGGTTCTAGACCTGATATTTGATGTCAGGAGAAGGGAATAGTACGGTTCTAGACCTGATATTTGATGTCAGGAGAAGGGAATAGTACGGTTCTAGACCTGATATTTGATGTCAGGAGAAGGGAATAGTACGGTTCTAGACCTGATATTTGATGTCAGGAGAAGGGAATAGTACGGTTCTAGACCTGATATTTGATGTCAGGAGAAGGGAATAGTACGGTTCTAGACCTGATATTTGATGTCAGGAGAAGGGAATAGTACGGTTCGAGACCTGATATTTGATGCCAGGAGAAGGGAATAGTACGGTTCTAGTAAATGTCAGTTGTATTTTATCATAGTTAACCCTATTATCAGGTAAACATAGGCATAACTTTAAGCATGAGACCTTAAGATAGAATGGAAGTTTCGCCTCGTTAAAAAACAGACTATAGAGTTAGGAAAATTTACAGCCTTGTCTTGTTGATAATTCTTTCTTCCTTTACAACTTAGGAACTACCACGTGTAGATCTGACGGCAGACTATACAAAGAAAGAGAGAGAAAAAAAGAATAACCAGTGTACATGAACATTCAGGGAGGGGGTTGGGGGTTGGCGGAAGGTTGTGGAGGGTTGGGTTAGGGTAGGGGGGTTGGGGAAGGTTGTGGAGGGTTGGGGTATGGGTAGGAGGGTTGGGGGAAGGTTGTGGAGGGTTGGGGAAGGTTGTGGTGGGTTGGGTTAGGTTGTGGAGGGTTGGGTAGGGGTAGGAGGGTTGGGGGAAGGTTGTGGAGGGTTGGGGAAGGTTGTGGAGGGTTGGGGGAAGGTTGTGGTGGGTTGGGTTAGGTTGTGGAGGGTTGGGGTAGGGGTAGGAGGGTTGGGGGAAGGTTGTGGAGGGTTGGGGGAAGGTTGTGGAGGGTTGGGGTTAGGTTGTGGAGGTTGGGGTAGGGGTAGGAGGGTTTGGGGGAAGGTTGTGGAGGGTTGGGGGAAGGTTGTGGAGGGTTGGGGGAAGGTTGTGGAGGGTTGGGGGAAGGTTGTGGAGGGTTGGGTTAGGGGTAGGAGGGTTGGGGGAAGGTTGTGGAGGGTTGGGTTAGGGGTAGGAGGGTTGGGGGAAGGTTGTGGAGGGTTGGGGGAAGGTTGTGGAGGGTTGGGGTAGGGGTAGGAGGGTTGGGGGAAGGTTGTGGAGGGTTGGGGGAAGGTTGTGGAGGGTTGGGGGAAGGTTGTGGAGGGTTGGGGTAGGGGTAGGAGGGTTGGGGGAAGGTTGTGGAGGGTTGGGGGAAGGTTGTGGAGGGTTGGGGTAGGGGTAGGAGGGTTGGGGGAAGGTTGTGGAGGGTTGGGGTAGGGGTAGGGGGGTTGGGGGAAGGTTGTGGCGGTGGTTGTGGTATTGTAGCTTCTTTATTTTCTTGTGTTTTATATGTTGTTATGAATGGTCTGTACCCGTCAAGGGGCTTCAGGGGCGACACCCTTGAGAGGAGTCCCTGTACACTGCTGCCACTGTTGTCCAGGGCGGGAGTCTTGATCCGAGGCAATGGCTGGAGCTGTGATACTGGGTTATTGCACTCTGAACGGCTTTTCCAGCACCAGTTGTTGGTTGAAGGATGTAGATGGAAGCTGGGATTGTACAGGATTAAAACACGTAAGACTTAGGTCAGGAAGGGGATGAGGGGAAGATGAGGCGAGGGGACAATTGGGAGATCAGTCTTGACCCCTTGATACCCAGAACTTAATTCCCATTGTAATTTGGCTACCATTAGACAATTTTAATGAATATAAGCAATATTTTAATAGATATGACCTGTTCAGTATCCTTGTTCAGTAGCTAATTTGGTATATTCAGTCACTTTTCGTAATTTTATGGCTAACAACAGACGCTTTTATATAGAGCAAAGGAAAGATCTGGGCGTGAAGGGGTTAAGGGGATGGAGTTTAAATCCTTGTTACCCACTGTGCTTTCTGCGAGTCACAAGGCTGCCTCCTCTCCTTCAAGTGGTCGTTCGGAACTCTTTGTTTCCTCGCCGTGCATGGAACAAGCCTCCAGAGTGCCAGGAATAAATTAGAAAATAAGATCTAAAGGTTCAACTGTGATTAATACATATTTTTCATCCCCGGAGTCCCTTTGTATCGCGTTCACAATTAAGGGTGAATGGCTCCCACGAGGGTAATATAACACTATTTCCAGTTAATGCAGCTTTGAAATATGTGATCGTAAAAAAAAAAAAAAAGAGGGAGTGGAAATAAAATCTGATAAAATCCGTCCCTCGCTGGATACGATTTCAAGGCCGGTCTCCCCTTTCAGTGTACGTATACAATAACACTGCCCTCGCCCACACCTGCGTCAGTCAGTGTTGCCAGCAGCCGGGCTTGTTATAGTATGGTACGGTCAGCACACTTGATGATTAGGCCTGATGATGGTACAAT